>PVKV010020492.1:0-39662 GCA_004027835.1 Alouatta palliata | reverse complement strand
CAAGCAATTCTCCTGCCTCAGCCTCCCAAGTAGCTGGGACTACAGGCACGTGCCACCATGCCCGGCTAATTTTTGTATTTTTAGTAGAGACGGGGTTTCACCATGTTGACCAGGATGGTCTCGATCTCTTGACCTCGTGATCCACCCGCCTCGGCCTCCCAAAGTGCTGGGATTACAGGCGTGAGCCACCGCGCCCGGCCTGCTCGGTGTCTTTGTATAGGAAGTGTCTTACTTATTTTTTGCTGGCCTGCTCTGCCTGACAGCACTCAGACTCTCTCCACCAAAGCCACTCCAAGACTCTCTTCTTGGCCTCCACTGGGGCCTGCCCTGGACCTCAGCTCAGAGTAGTGTGAATGTAATTGGCAGTCATCTTTCTATTTCAGATGTAATTCAGAGTATGCTATAGAGGTGATTTTTTTTTTTTTTTTTTTTTGAGACAGAGTTTTGCTGTGTCGCCAGGTGCCAGGCTGGAGTGCAGTGGCACAATCTCAGCTTACTGCAATCTCCACCTCCTGGGTTCAAGCAATTCTCCTGCCTCAGCCTCCTGAGTAGCTGGGACTACAGGCACATGCCACCACGCCCAGCTAATTTTTGTATTTTTTAGTAGAGACAGGGTTTTACCATGTTGGCCAGGATGGTCTCGATCTCTTGACCTCATGATCCCCCTGCCTCAGCCTCCCAAAGTGCTGGGATTACAGGTGTGAGCCACTGCGCCCGGCCTAGAGGTGTTTTTCTAGAAATTCTATTCAAAGGACCAAATAGCTCATTGAGAGATGAAAACTACTAAAATAACCTTATGGAATAAAGCATATACAGTTCAAATACATAATTACTTCCACCCCAAAACTCTAAATGTATTATGATGTGAGTCAGGTATTGTGTTTTCCTGAAACACTCGGTTAAGTGTAGCAAAGAAAATTGGGCCTCCATCATATCCAGACTTTCCTGTGTGTTCATGAATTTGTCCCCTATCCAGCTCCTACTTCCTCCTGATAAGCACATGTTTTATGCCTTTATACTGACTCTGGGGGATCCTCAGCCTCCCTCATACTATAACAGTGTTCAGACTTGAGGTACAGTCACTTCATCAGCCATTCATGTAGTTTAGCTATGTAAGACTCCTCAAGCTCTCATACAAATCCCTGCAAATCTCAAACTTAATTGCATTTATTTCCACAAAATTACTCTCAGCAAAAACATTAGCAGGAGCTGTGTATTACTCAAGGATGAATTCTCTACTTTCGGGTTGGATTCTGCTTTTGAAATCTGCTTTTCAGGTTGTATTCTCCCCAGTTCTAACATTCTGAATCCCACTGCTGGAAATAGTCACTGGTCCTGGCAGCCTGAGGGTTTGCTACTTAATCATTTCATATCCAGTCTTTTCATGCCTCCCTGTAGTTCCGTGCACTCTATTATGTGAACCAGGAAATTGGCTCCTTGGTGCAGGCTGAGATTTGTCTGTGGCCCGGGCAGCAACTCCCCTTATTCCCACGCTCCTGCTGTCCTGGATGCTGCTGTCATTGCCTCATCTTCTCCTCTTCCTCTTTTATTTCTAATCTGTGTCTTGCCTTTCTCTTTCTTTCTTTTTTTTTTTTTTTTCCTTCTTTTTTGATAGAAATGGGGTTTTGCCTTGCTTCCCAGGCTGGTCTCAAACTCCTAGACTGAAGTGACCCACGGAGTTCTGGAATTACAGGCACGAGCCACTGCACGTGGCCTTCCCTGTTTTATTTCTTTTTTTCTTTTCTTTTTGTTTTAGATGGAGTTTCATTTTGTTGCTCAGGCTGGAGTGCAGTGGCACGATCTTGGCTCACCGCAACTTCCACCTCTGGGTTCAAGCGATTCTTCTGCCTCAGGTTCCCCAGTAGCTGGGACTACAGGCATACACCATCAGGCCTGGATAATGGATTTTTTTTTCTTTTTTTTTTTGTATTTTTAGTAGAGACAGGGTTTCACCATATTGGCCAGGCTGGTCTCAAACTCCTGACCTGATTCACCTGCTTTGGCCTCCCAAAGTGCTGGGATTACAGGAATGAGCCACTGCGCCTGGCCCCCTCTTTTATTTCTAAAAACATAGTGACTTCTTCCAAAATGCTAAAGAACAAAATGTGAATTGCTAAAATGTTCCATGTTCTAGCATGTAAAATACTGGAGCAGGGATCTTTTAGACACTACCTAATGTGTTCTTTCGGTGGTGTGCTTTATTTCAATTAAACTATCTCCCTAATTAGCATGGCAAACACAAGCATATGTTACAATTTGATTTGGGTGCTATCATTTTAACACAAACTAGCATAGTTTTTTAAAAACGGAGTGATTATTAGTTACATACATGGGTGTGATTTTATATTGTGCCACCGGATAAATACACGTGCAAGAGTGAGAAAACGCAGTTTGGTAATAAAGATTTTTCTTTTACAAGAAAATGCCCAGAAACATTGCTATGCCACTGCCAGAAATGAGGAGCAGTATGGCACAAATCTCGATATTAGGGAAGTCTCAACATTAGCCGGGTTCTCCAGAAATCAAAAGCCAAACAAAGCAAAGCTCTGTGCCAGTGTCCTACGTGGAAGTGCACTCTCAGGGAAGAAGGGTGAAGGAAAAAGGAGAGTGAGGAAGGGGTGGAGGGAAAGCAAATTCCAGGCTGTATGTTACTCAATTGGCCGTAGCTTCTCCAGGAAACACAACTGGTTGCTCTGTCTCATGGGAATCAGCCAACATGCTGTTTGAAGCAACCGTGTCCACTGGGGAGAAGAGTACCCATTTTATGAGCAGGCTTTTCTCCAACTCCAGCCTCTCCCACGAAGGCTTAACACTCCTGCACTTTGGGTTATGGAATTCAGCATCTCTGGGAGCTGCTAGAGACCAGCTCCTCCAGGAGTCTAAGCAGGGCAGACCTGCTGTGCGTCTCACTGGAGCAGGTGCATCAGAGATCATGTGTCAGCCTGGCTCTCATGTCCCATGAGTTCCTGGAAGATTACTGCTGTCAGAAAATGAGGCAATGACGGGCGTGGTTCTAGTGCTGTAGGACTGTGGGATCAATCAATGCAAGCTGCTACAGGGGGCCACGCAAGCCCTAGTGGAATCCTGGGAGGACAGGTGGGTCCCAGTAGATCTGAGAAGAGTCACAAGTATGGCTTGAGGCATGAGTAGAGCAGGACATGCACATCATCGATCGCTTGTTTGTTGCTATGTAACCGCAAGAAGGTCAAGTCATCTCCTTGTGCTCCTGTGGTTGGAGCTGCAAATCCTCAGAACGGGAAGAGGGAAGACGCCAAACACTGTCCCTGTGTGAAGGAACAGGGCTGGAAATTCTCTTAGACTCACAGCACTGGAAGGATCTGTGACAACCTGGTCCAGTGCTCTCATTTTCTGCATAAGAAGCAGTCACAGAGGAGGGCCTAGGTCTTCTTTCAGGTATTTTTCAAGTATCTTACACCCATTCAACATTTACGTTTGGCAAAGAAGTCTCACAGTTATCATCTCATTTGATTCTTTTCACAGCCCTTAAAGTAAACCCCATAGATATTATCTGTATCTGACAGTGCTGGAAATGGAATCTGTGTCTGGACTGCCAAATAAGGATCCATCTATTACACTTTCTGTCCAGTGTTTCTTGCATCCCCTTTCAGCTGGATGTGGAAAGGCTTTCAGAGACATTCTAATCAACCTTCACTTGTTGTCTAAGGAGCCCAGTGGTTTCCTTTCTGTTAACTCATCCAGTACTCAGTGGATAATAAATTCTAAGTGTTTTGAGGATTTTGGACAATGTGTTTAATCTGTGTTTCCTGGCAGGGAGTCAGGGTGGATTGGTCCAGGTGGTGTTATTCCCATGAGCTACATTGTGACAGAGGGAATAGCACTTTGTTATTGGCACACATACAAACAGTAAATATGGACTGGGTCCAAGACAGGATGCCAGGAATCAGAGCTGGAGAATCATATTTGGAGATGACATATAGCATCCAAGCTAGCAAGGTAAGAAGTGGGTTTTAGTGGTTAGAGCCAAGGCTTCAGGGAACAAGGGCCTGAGGAATAGGAAGGTTGACGTAAAAGGGGAGAGAGATCTGAGTAAATGAAAAAGAAGAGATGGTGGTGGGTTTTTGATTTGTTCTGAGAATATATAGAATGGTTGAGCTGAGTACATTTGAAGAACCAGCCACGGAACAAAAATAATGCATTTTCTGCTGCCTAGTGGAAAATTCTGAATTTGATAATGCTTTATTAAGTGCTTAGTTTGGCTAAACATTTAAGGTTCAACTCATAAAGTGCTTATATTACATAAAGAAATATAAATTGTATACATAGTCCCAAATCACAGGATAGTAGAAGTAAGTACCACATGAATAGTATAAACAACATACTCTAGTTATTTGAAGGAATAAGAGGTCTTTGAAGAGAAGAACATGATGCTTTGTGAATATTTATAGGGAGGCAGAATACAAAGTAGATCACAGATAAAGTGACTGAGACAGAGAAATCAGTTAGGAGATCATGGTAATAGTCCAGGCATGAGAAGAGTTTAGTATAAGTCTTGGCAATAAATATGTTTTGGATTTATTCATTTAAGCTCATCTTATTAGATTTACTTCCTTAAGGAATAGGGCAAATATGAAGTACGTTTAGCTGATTAAGACCATATGTAACTGAATATCTTTTGAGTTAACCTCTCTTTATGTACTGGGTATTGCTTTGTTCAGAAGGACTGGAAATCCGCAGCTAGGTGCCACATAAAAGAGAGCAATTATTTTTGGAGGAGATGGTATGGTAACATATTTGAGCCTACATAAATTTTGAAATCAGACATATCTGAATTCAAACTCCAAATGTGTTTACCAGTTTGTAATCTTGGGTAAATTACTTAAAAGTTCTCTGAACCTGTTTTCTCATCTGTAATATGGGAATAATAATATCAACCTAGTTGTCTTAAAGTAAGATTTAAATGAAACTGCATTATAGCTATCTCTCTAGACAGCCAACATTCTAGAAATATAACCTCTTGTTACTGTACAATCATTTAATGGGTCACATTTCTGAGTCATCTTACAGGCAAATGATGATGCTGGAAGATGAGCTGTAACTATGGAGCTTGTGGAACTACATTGGGCAAAACTGTATCCTTTTCCTATTATGCATAATTGAAGTTGTTATGAAAACAAAGATTTCATTCATCTATTTCATGCTGTGAGCATTACTTTTAAATCATGGCAAGTTCCTCATTTTTATGCTTGAAACAATGACTATCAACTCAATTTAACATATATATATCTCAACACAAAATACTGTTTAAATCCATGTTATCTTTCTTAATAGCTCTAACACTTAAAAATAGTTTTGAAAGGTTTACATTAAAATACCAAGTTTAAATGTGTATGTTTGTCTTAGCATCTTATCTGAAGCAATTTCTTCTATGTGTGTCTGTGTATGAACACGTGAATGCACACAGTGTGGCTGATTAGATCTAAGACATGTCTGAGAATAATTAGGCCTCCAAGAATGTGGAAGAGGATTACCTGTCTCTCCTTTAGTTTCATGTGACTAAGCCCAATGAAGAAGATAATATCCTTGAAAACACTTTGATGCAGAATTTAGGCTAGAAAGGAGGAGGGGGACTCATAAAGCCAAGAGAGACAGAGGTTTATTAACAGAAGTGGTTGGTATCCATTGGTGTTCTGGTCTTTCACCTTGTGATGACTAAGTAAAACAGGCATCTAATGGAGTTCAACTGTCACATGTGGTGTTTCCAGGCCCTTCATTAGGGAATTTTTATCCATTATTCCTCTTCTTTCTTGCCCCCCAAAACTGGCTGTAAATATCAGTACCCATATATATACAAAGACAAAAATTCTTAGATTAATTTCAATATAAGATTACTAAGCCATTTATTTTTATAAAACAGCATTGGGATTGACATGATTTGGCTGTGTCCCCACCCAAATCTCATTTTAAATTGTAGTTCCCATAATCCCCACATGTTGTGGGAAGGACCAGGTGGAGATAATTGAATTGGGGGGGTGGTTTCTCTCATGCTGTTCTCGTGATAGTGAGTTCTCATGAGATCTGATGGTTTTATAAGGGACTTTCCCCTACTTCACTCAGCACTTCTCCTTGCTGCTGCCATGTGAAGGACGTGTATGCTTTCCCTTCCACCATGATTGTAAGTTTCCTGAGGCCTTTCCAGCCATGCTGAACTGTGAGTCAATTAAACCTCTTTCCTTTATAAATTACCCAGTGTCAGGTATGCCTTTATTAGCAGTGAGAGAATGTGAGAATGGACTAATACAGAAATTCATCCAGAAAACAAAATGAATTATCCACAAGAACCTACAGTTTTTGAACAAATGTCAAAACCCCCCTCTTCTATGAGAAGAATGAGGGAAAACTTTAACATATAAAAATATAACTTGTTGGGCCAAATCAGGAATACTTCAAAAACATGGTAAACATGTTGATTTGCAGCACATCTCCAGAAGCATATTTCAGACCCATTGGCTCCAGTTTGACGGCATGGCACAGAAAAGAACAATAACAAAAGAAACTCCCCGAAAAAACTGGCTTATTAAACAGCTCACTGAATACTAAGGATAAGTCTTAATGATCTGTGACTCTGCAGGCACAGACCACCTAGCTTGCTTCAGCAAAATGCGTTTGATTAGCCTGGTCAGCAGAAATAATCTACTGAGCCTTGAGTAGATGTGGCAGACAGAAATCTAAACATCACCCAAAGCAGCAAAGTCCCAGGCATTAATCTTCAACAAATATTTATTGAAATCTGGCAGCCCAGACATACTCATTCTAGGAGAAGCTGACAAACTAAAAGAGAGAGAAAGAGAGAGAAAGGCTTGTGACCAAGCCCAATTTATTTTCACAAGCTGTATGCTAGAGAACAAAGACGTAGGGGAACACATCGAAAAAGGCAATATGATCTGGCTAGGGGCTTGGAGTAGTCTGGAAGAACTCACAGAAGTAATGACATTCAAAGAAGGCCTGAGGAAGTAAAGAAATTCACCAGGCAGAGAAAGAGGGGAAGGACATTTTATATCAGAGTGGGAACAGCATGAGCATATCATGGCAGTGAAGAGCCTATGGCACTTTTGTGATAGAATGTAAGGTGCAGAGGTGGGAAGGTGGCAGAGGACATTCAAAAGTGATGTCGCAGTCATATTCTGAGGGATCTGACAGGCAACCCGTTAAATGTGGGGTCTATTCTGTAAGTATTATGAAATCATTGAATCATTCATTCATTGAAATGGTCTTTTTGGAGGACCTACTACATGCTAAGTACTGTGTCAGCCTCTGATGATTAAAATAAAAAGAAAGGCCCTCCAGGAACTCACAGTATCATACGGAGACAGGCAGGCAAACAGTCATAGTACGTTAAGTTAAATGTGAAGACGAAATGGGGTATACTGGGGAACTGGGGAGATGAGATTTAGTCTGCCTGAAAAATTCGGGAAGAATCATACCGACTACTACATCTGTATGTTTTTTTGTGAGTGCTGGGAACTGTTGTGCTACACATACATATATTAATTTAATGGCACGACCAACCACTAGGTAGGTTCTTCTGTATTATCACCTGGATCTTATGTAAGTTGAGACAGAGAGAGTTTCAGTGAGTTGTGTATTCACATGGCTTGTGGGCAGTAGAAGTAGGATTTTAAGCCAGCAGCCTGGTTGCAAGCCTGGACATTTAAAGACTTCACCCTATTGTCTCTTCTTGAAAAAATTAATTTGATATGAGTCTTAGGATGAGAAAGCTGAGATGTGTAAGATGAGCCTGGTAGGATGAGTCTGGTAGGATTCTCCAGGCCAATAAGATGAGAGGCACAACTCAGGTGGAGTGCGGCAGTGTGGGGAAGGAGAGTTGGTTGGCACCACGTAGCTCAGCGTCTTGGGCACAGAACACAGCCCAAGTGATATGGGTGGTGGCACATTCATGGGCAGGGCTAGACTCTAAACTCTGAAATGAGCATCTATCAACACGTTTAGACCCAAACAATATGCTTAGGGACAATTAATTGTTTTCTAACTTGATATCAATAACTTTTCAAGGTCCTAATTGCTATCTTCTACAAAGCTTCTGGGATCCCAGCAGGACTGACCCTCAGATGCTCAAAGCAGTAGCCAGATGTTTCTGATTTTCCTTCTCTGACATATTCTCCAGCATCCTTGATCCTGTTTGCTGAGACAAACTGCCTGCACCCAGGTCCTTGACTCAGATTCTGCTTTGAGGACACCCAAACTAGGACACTTCCTTTATATCCCATTGAGTGTCCTTCTTTTAGGGTTTCCTTCATCACCTGCCACAGGGGTTTCCAGACTGCCACAGTAACCAATGGAGGGAGTCTTAAGTTGTTAATGACTTAAAAGAAGATGATATCATTAAACTAAGTTGTTAATGGTTTAAAAGAAGATGGTATCGCAAACACCAGGGATAACTTCTGGTGGCTTGTGGGTATCAGTGGGAAGAATCACTGATACACTTTCATCATTTTCCACTCTGACCCTTGAAATTTCTATTCCTGAAATAAGGAAAAGAAAAAGAAGAGCACTATTCTGTCTGTCATAGCCTGATGATTCTGCAGGTAGGGTGAAAATCCCACCCCATCGTGACCTCCTGGTGGGCTGTTGCGATTACCCAGAGCAGCAGCCTCCATCAGATGTGAGGACCTGAGATTTGGCAACATCTTTACTCCTAAGGCCTTTTTCCCCATTAAAATGTGGGTCTGCCTGCCTTCTTGCCTTCCTTCTTTTCTCCTGTCCTTTCTTCTACCTCCTTCCTGCTTTCTCCTTTCTCTTTTTCTTGCTTTCTAAATCCCAAACTACATTCCTCCAAATCCCAGGATTCTCAGAGGTAGGGGAGAGAGAGAGAGAGAGAGAGAGAGAGAGAGAGAGAGAGAGAGAGAGAGAGAGAGTGTGTCTGTGTGTGTGTGTGTGTGTGTGTGTGTTTAAATACAGGAGTGAGGCAGTTGGTAGGGGAGGCTCAGAGCCCAGGGAAGTTTCTTCTGCTCTTTGATCCTCAGTTCCCAGTTTATGAAGTAAGTATGGAGAGAGGATCAGAGGAGATGGCCTCTAAGGATCCCTAAGACATTCTGTGCTTGGAACACAAGCTCAACAATGAAATAAAGCTGCTTCCAAAGTAATAATGAGGGAATGCTAACACCTTTCAAGGAGGGAAAGCATATTATCATCTGCTGAATGTTAAAGAGGCTTGGAAACAATAGCCAGTAATCTGCAGGGCCTCCTAGAGAAAAATTCTATAGTTATTAGGGCACCCCTCAAACATGGTGAAATAATGAAATTGAAATGGCACCACCCACCTCTCTCAGCACCTATCCTACAGCCTACTCTTTCTTCTAGCTGGAAATCAGCTAATTCCCGTGGATGTGCTAAGTGACGACAGCAGGGAGATTTACTGGTGATGAGGAACTCTTAAACATCAAAACAACCTCTAAGATCAGAGGGAATAACGAGTTAGTGGAATGAATCCAGGCATGGTGACAAGCATGAGACAGACACTTGAGAGAGAAAAGTTTGCACAGCACCATTAAATTTACATCCCATGGAGGGCTCCTAATGCGTCTACATGTCCTGCAAGTGCTCCACAGTTGCTCTAAATCCTCTGTGTGATGAGAATAAAATTCTTTAACCCATTGATATAGTTTGAATATTTGTCCCCACCCAAATCTCATGTTGAATTGTAATCCCTAGTGTTGGAGGAGGGGCCTGGAGGGAAGTGTTTGGATCATGGGAGCAGATCCTTCTTGAACAGCTTGGGCCATCGCCTTGGTGATAAATGAGCTTTCTTTCTGAGGTCACAGGAGATCTGGCCATTTAAAAGTCTGTGGCACTCCTGCTCCCCTGACTCTTTCTCTCCCTCTCTCTCGCTCCTGCTTTCGCCATGTGAAGTGCCTGCTCCCCCGTCCCGTTCACCTTGAGTAAAAGTTTCTGGAGGTTCCCCCAGAAGCAGATATTGCTACACTTTCTGTACAGCCTACAGAACTGTGAGCCAATTAGATTTCTTTTCTTCTAAATCAGTCAGTCTCAGATATTCCTTTATAGCAGTATAGAATGACCCAAGGCACATGCTCACAAAAACTTCAAGACTTTATGGGAAGGCAAACTTATATTTCAGGAATAAACTTTGAAACTTGAAAATAAAAGCAGTCTGCTGCTTTTCTGGATTTGGAGGTGAGCCTGCATCAGCAGCCCATGACCATGAAAATGGGCTCTTAGGAGTTGGTTGGTTTCACAGGATACTGATGGAGAATGACTCATAGGCTGCCAGCACAGGTGCAGGAAGCACAGGCAGTTCACATTGAAGGAGGGTGTTCATGGCAAAACCTACCAGGGCATTACAAAGTAATACAACCTCATCTATAAAGAACAGATAAATACAGCGATCTTCAGGCATTTGCTTCAGTGTAGTAAAATAGAAATTCAGTAGTCTTGCTGGCCGTAAGGTGAACACAGAAAGGCCCTTCGCCTCTACTAGTGTTTTGTTGCCCTAGACCTGATGGTTTGCTGAGGAGGAATTTTGTACTAAAACCCTCCCTTCTTGTTTTTTTTTTTCCAAATTTGGGAGGGAAAAATGACACATATGGAAAATTGGTTTCAAAAATTCACAAGTATAAATATCGGTTAACTTTTGCTGAATAACAAACAGCCCTAGAAATGTGTGGCTTCACGAAACAACCATTTACTTAGCTCATGATTCTGTAGGCCAGCAATTTCAGCTCATCCAGGTGACCCTTTGGGTCTTGACTGGGCTCACTCATGTGTCTGAGGTCAGCTGCCAGATGGGTGGCTCAGCCTCTGGGGGCTTCTGGCTGTCAGCAGGGCCAACACAAAAACTGCAGGATAGCCTGGACATGCATATAGGGAGGGGGAGAATCGTGCCTATTTTTGCAACTAACACAGATAGTATTGTGTGCCTCTATAAGACACAAAAATATTGAGCGTGGAAAAGAAGAAAGAAATCTTGACATTATAGCTATTTCTTTATTACTGTTCTTACTGGAACAGAATCAGTTTCAAGAAGCTTGTTTTCTTTTCACCAGCCTAAATCACCTTAGCATACAATATTATATAAAATAATACATATTCATTATATATTATGTGTAAAAAGAAGAAATATATTAAATATATTTATATTTCTATATTATAGAAATATATAATTTATTTAGATATAGAAATATATATTTACATTTAATATATTTCTGCTAATATATATTTAATATATTTCTTCTTTAAGAAGAAATAAGAAATATGTTTCTTCTTAATTATATTTATAATTTTTCTCATAAATATATTAAGAAATATATTTTGTAATATAAATAAATATATTAGATGAAATAAGAAATAAATATATTAATGTAAATATATAATATATCCATATATATTATTTAAATCTATTATATATAGCATATGATGGTACACTGAAATATACTTTTAGCTCGTTTTACTTTCTTCCTATGACTTCACCTCACCATTGTCTTTCTAGTCACTCATCTAATGTCAAGATTGGGCTATCATTGGAGAGAAAAGAGGGATCAGATTAAAGATTAACATGTATAATTCCTGCTAGCAATGGAATTATTCATTTAATGCTTAGAAAACATAAACAATTTGCTCAAAGTTGGTTACATGGGGAAAGAGTACTAAACCCCACTATCTTGGTTGTTAGTTTAATTCTCTATTCTTTATACCATGTTGATTGCCTGAGCTGATTTTAATGAAATCAGTCTAATGATGTAGTTATTTTTCAGGGGCCCAGAGTGTTCATGAACGTAGTGTCAGGTCTGAAGAGCTCTGTGCTAGAATAACACACAATCAGAATCTACTCACGAATGTTCCGAGTGGATACCACTGCTTGCTGGTTTCAGCTGCTCTGGTCGGCTTTGGCCTCCTCCCGGTGTACTGCTGGCTAGAATTCTTGGGGGGTTTTGGGGACATTGTAGCTGGAAGCAGTGTTCATGCCTCTACTGGCAATAGCAATTAGAATTGGTTGAGGCTGTATAAAAGAGAAAACCTCAATAACAATTGCATAAGCATCATTTTCTCATGAAACTGTTCTCACATTATGGAAGTGAGTTAGGCAAACGGGGCCAGGAAGGCAGCCCCGTAAGTTCTTTAGCAATCCAGGTTTTGTCTATCTGCAACTTTAGCGTGTCACTTCTATCCTCAAGGGCATCATAAGGCTTCTAAAGCTCCAGCCATTCTGCCTGCCATCCAAGCAGTGAGAAGAGGAAAGAGAGAAAGACAAATAGAAGAACAACTTTCTATATGGCATTCCTGGATGTCCCATCCAGCATTGGTTGGACTTTGCTACAAGGAAGTCTGGGAAATTCAGTCTTTCAGCTGGATACTTCCCTGGCCTGAATAAAAGCTGGGTTCTCTTACAAAGCACAAAGAAGGGACTGAATATTGGTTAGGCACCTGTCAATCTTTCACATCTGCCCATGCAAGATAGCTAGGGTTTGGTGAAATAAAATGCTGTTTTTCCTCAAAACACTTCTCTCTTCCTGATTGGGGAGGGGCCCTGTTCTTTGCAGAGAAATTCTTTCTCATGACAGGACCAGCATATCTGCCAAAAGACAGTAATAGGCCTTCCCAATCGTTCCATATATTTAAGGGAGACTTTTTAAAAACTAAAATACAGTTGAACTCATGCGATTTTATTTTTGGCTATGAAGTTTTGCACTGAACATTTAAAAGTAAATTTTGACTAATGTGAGATAAGAAGAATGTTACTTGAAGCAACAAAAAATGCTAAGTATCATTAGTCATTAGGAAACGCAAACTTTAATGAGATACCATTATATACTTACTGAATTGGCTAAAATGAAAAATACTGACTATGATATTTTAAAAGATGGTTTACTGATAGTCACCCCAGGGGAGTAATTAAAATCCATATCATTGCTGGTGGAGAGAGAAAATTGTACAGCCATTTTGGAAAGCCGATTGGTGGTTTTAAAAGGTTAAACTTACTCTTACCATATAACCTCAAAATTCTACTTCTAGGAATTCACTCCAAAGAACTGAAAAACATGTCCACACAAAGTCTTGAAGACTGTGTCCACAGTAACCTCAAACTGGAAGCAACAGGTGTGTCAGCAGGTGAATGTGCCTCAACAGGTGAATGGATAACAAATTGTACAATAGCCATACAAAGGAATATTACTCAGCACTAAAAAGGGTTGCAACAACACTGGTGAATCTCAAAAATTATAAAATACACTAAGCAAAAGAAGCCAGACATAAGTGTACACACTGTATTCTTCCACTCCCAGGGCATTCTGGAAAAGGCAGAATTATTGCAAGAGAGAGCAGATCATTTGTTACAGTGGGCCAAGGGTTGAGGACACTGATGACAGTGTAATAAGAATGTTCAAATCTTAATTGTGGTGGTGATTATATGACTGTATCATTCATCAGAATTCATTGAAGTGGGTGCAATTTATTGTTTGGAAGTTATATGTTAATCAAGTTGATTTTCAAAAGCAGCATTAGGATACTCCTTAGGAAAAGTTACCCACTTGTCCCCAGCTAGCCTGCCATTAGCAAGCCCCTCGGTGTCCACCCCAGGACCACATGACCCCTATTAGCTCAGGGATCCCAGACTGCAGAGAAGAATTCCACTTTCCCCAGGAGCTGGGACCAGTGCAGGTGGTACCTGAAGGTGCTAAAATGTGTGTCATGGACTGAATTGTGTCCCTTATATTGTGTCTTCATGTATTGAAGCCCTACATTGCAGTACCCCAGAATGTGACTGTATTTGGTGATAGGACCATTTGACAGGTGATTAAGCTAAAATGAGGCCATTAGATTGTGTTCTAATCCAAGCTGACTTA
Source organism: Alouatta palliata (assembly GCA_004027835.1). Classification (NCBI taxonomy): domain Eukaryota; kingdom Metazoa; phylum Chordata; class Mammalia; order Primates; family Atelidae; genus Alouatta; species Alouatta palliata. The sequence goes on along the minus strand of PVKV010020492.1, from coordinate 25,806 downwards.
TGCTCCTACAGAAAAAAAATATTAAAATGCAAGAGACACCAGCGAAATGCACAAAGCAGGAAGATGACTTAAGGTCACAGAGAGAAGGCAGCCATCTAGGAGCCACAGAGAGGTCTCAAAAGAAATCTACCGTGCTGACACTTTGGTCTTGGACTTTTATCCTCCAAAGCTGTCAGATAACAAATTGATGTTGTTTAAGCCACCCAGTCTGTGGTATTTTACTATGGCAACCCTTGCAAACTACTACAGTGTATATTTGAGAGTGGTTAATGAGACAAATTCTTTAGCTGATGTAATGGGAAATTCGCCAGGGGCTGCCTGATAATTAATTTCTGAGTAGACACTACCCAAAGGACTGTGTGCATGATCATAGCTGTCTTCTTAAACTGTATCTAGTAAGAGTCATTAATGACAAGATTGTAAAATGTTGAGAATACTTGACACAGGGTATGCAAATGGGCTAAACCGCAGGGCCAGGATGACTCCTCAAACTTGATGAGAGCCTCATGGGAATTGCTGACTCCTAGATCCTGGACATGGTATCCAAGTGGGGTTTGTACCAGTTCCAGAAAATCTCTAAAGAAATGAGCTATCTGCTTTATACTACTGCATCTTTATTTGCATATATTCTTAGGAGATTAATAAAATCTCTATCACTATTGAAGTGCAGGCGAGCTTGTGGTACAGGTTAAAAGCAACAATTATGGTAACATGGAGATGGGAATGGAGATGATCTTAACTGTGTGGTGTTGACTAATTAAATCAGCTTTTCCCTAGATCCCACACTTGACTAGGTCGTAGAAGGTCAAACGCATTTGGAAAATGCTCATATTCTAATGTCTTCTTGCAGATTCACAGAGAATATTTGAACATTAAAGGAATTAAAGAGCGCTACATTTTAAAACTCAAAGACAATATTTCCCAAACCCTCATGATCAGAATCCTCTTTTTCTCTCCTACCTTTCGTTTCTCACATAGGACATTTTACAATTCTACGAAATGTACTTGAGGAAATAATACATAAAATGAAAAGTTGATTAAATTTCCACAGATGTACTTGCTGAAGGTCACTGCTATACTGGTGTCACTTGCATGTAATGATGATATGCTGATAGGTTGCATGTATGCGTTTTGCCTTAATTCCGTAATTTTATTTCTATGAAGGTAAGATATGGATGCACATTCAAATACAAAAATTAGTTTCTACATGTAGAGTTAATTTTACACAGCATAAATTTCTGATTTATATTCATAATTTGTCCATTTGCAGATGCAAAATTTGGTACCAGAATGATCATGTAGGAAAGCAGTCTGATGCTGGCAAAATAAACTACTCTGGGTATAATTAGCCACCTGGCATTCAGTAAGTGCAGTTGACTAACTGGCTGGCTTACAAGTGGAGGCTGGAACTATTTCACTCTGTTTCTTCCCTGATACCATTTGTGGAGAAAATTTTTTAGGCATAATTTTAAGGGCAAAAATAGGAATATTAGGAAAACATACAAAATCTCCAAAAAGTAATTATTCGGTCACCCATGGAGTGCAGTGGTAGGAACACAGCTCACTGCAGTCTTGACCTTCTGGGCTCAGGTGATTCTCCTGCCTCAGTCCCCCGAGTAGCTGGGACTACAGGCAAGGGCACCATGCCTGGCTAATTTTTGTATTTTTTTGTAGAGACGAGGTTTTGCTATGTTGCCTCTGTTGGTCTCAAACTCCTGAGCTCAAGCGATCCTCCTTCCTTGGCCTCCCAAAGTGCTATGATTACAGGTGTGAACCACTGTGCCCTAAAATAATTTAATGACTGGCAGAAACTTGTTTTGGCCTAAGCCATTTTAAAAACTTTCAAAAGTACAAACAGCATATTTGCTATAGCATGTTTATTCCATAATTTTGGCTTTCCTTATCAGAAGAATATATAGTTTCTCCATATGTATCTGACACAATTAAACATTTAACCTTGTTGATAGGCACTTAAATGTAGTTCCATAATTTATTTTTGTGTTTATGTCTTTAATTTTAGGATTAATTCATTACAGTCATTGACTGATTCCTGCCAGTGGCTTTGGAAAACACATGCCCATTAAGTCAATAAAAGAACAATGTTCTGATGACCTGAATATAAATATTTAATATTAGTTTAAGTATAGTCTTGGTGCGTCTTTCTTTCTTAGATCTGGATATATCTATGTTTATATAACCATGTAAATGTGGCCAAAATATGCTTTTCAAAGTTATAGGCTACTGGGTATGTTCCCCAGCGGCACTCAGAATTCCCAGCTGTTCTGGGACTAAGCCAGGTGAATTTGATTAGAAACAGTAATGTTAGAAAAACTGACTGTGTGATTATGACCAACACCAGACCTTACCACAGACCTCAGACAACTCCAATGAGAAAGAAAGAGTCAATTGAATGAGAAAAGGGTGAAAAGAGTCATTGTTAGGAAGCTCTTAATAGTCCACAGTTTCACTGAGTAGACATTAAGGCCTATACCCCTTATCCATTATGTGCAGAAATAACATTACTTCTGTCCAGTGTATGTGAGGATATAGAGGAATTTACTTAAATTTTGGATGAAGACGTAACAGACATAAAACACATATCAAAAATTATAGACATTTCTTCCGTATCATTTAGATAGCTGAGAAGACCATATCATTTTCAATGCTACTACAGATGACTGGAAGAAAAGAAAAAATTGGCAATCTGGAGTTCATGCTAGGTGTGAGAAGATTTTCAAAGGGGTTCACTAATTTTAAAAAATGCTTAAATTATTGCCTCTGCTGAAATGGGTTTATAATTACTCAATTACGATTTTGTGGTTGCAGTGGTTTTGAAATATGTAATATGCTTTACACAGGTGCTCCACTGTATGTAGACTCGACTCTGGCTGCTCATTAGAATGGCCTAGCAGGGCTGGGAGCCATGGCTCATGCCTGTAATTCCAGCACTTTGGGAGGCAGAGTCAGGCGGATCACTTGAGCTCAAGAGTTCAAGACCAGCCTGGGTAATATGGCGAAAGCCCAACTCTACCAAAAAATACAAAATATCAGCCTGGTGTGCTAACACGTGCCTATGGTGCCAGCTACCTGGGAGGCTGAGGCAGGATAATTGCCTGAGCCTGGGAGGCAGAGGTTGCAGTGAGCCAAGGTTGTGCCACTGAACTCCAGCCTGTGTGACAGCATGAGACCTTGTCTCAAAAAGAAAAAAAAAGGGGAAAGAAAAGGAATAGCTCAGGGGCCTTTGAAAGAACACCTAGGTACTCCACTACCTCAGCCAGAATAACTAAACCCTCACAGAGGGTAAGCACAAGGCAGGCCTCTGCATTTTCTAAAGATCTGCCTACCCTGCCCTGTAATTCTGTGATGAGAAGGAATGTAGACTGCTGGACTATAATTCTCACCATTAGAGAATCATTCCATGCAGCCTCATGAATGCTAACCAATAATATTTATGTCTGTTGGAGACACTCTTCATTAGAACAAACTAATAGAGATTAAAAAAAAATAAATGATGTGCTTGGGAGGATCACAAGGGGAAATCCTAAAATATCCCCAGTAATTGCCCTTATCAGTTTGCCCCAGATCAATTTTCAAAAAATTGAAATGTATATGTTAATGTGATATAAATCTATGTAAATTATATAACCACATAATTAGCATCTTGAGGTTCTTTGCTAAGTTTCTCTTAAGCTATAGCTGTGAAGCTAGAAATTCTAAAACTGGCTGCAGAGGGAGGATGATTTCCAATTAGGGTGTTTTCTCTTAACTAAATCATTAAGAGCTCAGTTGATTTTAACAGCCTGTGGGTAAGAAATGAGAAATGGTAATGCCCTCATTAGGGAATAATATGTTCATACAGAAAACGAATTAAGAATTCACAAAGATGAAAGAAAGTGAAATGGAAATGGTTTCTAAAGTATGATAACTCTTTAGTGGAATTCTGTTACATGCCATCACTTAAAGAGAGAAGAAGTTTTGGTTTCATATATTTGATATTAATCCAAAGTGGTTCATTCTAATTCAGAATGTATCAACTCATTTAGATCTATAGAGATTCAAGGAAAAAATACGTATTGGAAGTAAAATATGTTGTTTATAATATAGTCTTTTTTGTACTAAGTAACTATCCAAATGTATTAACAGAGTGAGTTTACTTAGCTTTGACTTTGAGTCACTTAAAAGGGTACAAAGTTATTCCAAATATTCCTTATTAAGCTTTAGGCTTTTCTCTACTTTTTGCCTTCCTTTTTGGATCACATTTGCCCCAGCTACTTTGGGAGATTATGAATCCTCACATAACCAACTGCAGATTTAACTATTTTAGAATATTATTTATCATCTGAAAATAATTTTAGGCCCAAAATTCTTGAAACCAGAAATCTCTCTGAATGTGCCAGATTAATTTCAAGGATGATCTATTTATTGACAATGTTCTATAAAGGATTGTGGGTTAATTAAATAACTCATCTGGCAGAAATCCTGGAATTCAGAGGACATAGTTAATCCAACTTCAAATAAAATGAAAAATAAGATAAACACGAGAAAATGGAAAATACATGAACATAAAATGATGCCGTAGTTTCTTCCTGTAAACTGATCATGGTTCTTTTCAAATGCCACTTGGTGTCTTTTTCATATTTAGGATGAGAAGATAAGACAAAGGCAGAATACACACTCAAGTAGTTAAGTTTCAATGATACTTAAAAACAGAAGCCTACAGCAGAACACTCATGTGACAGAGTTCACGAAAAACATGTGCCTCAAGACAGATGTGCAGTTAACAAAAGTTGTCCTTTGTTGTTTTGGTTTTTTGGTTCTGTTTCATCCTGAAGGCTCAGGAAAGAAGACAAGAATATTTATGAAAGGAAACAGATACTACCCAATAATCTCTCAACAACACTTATTACATTAAGATATCCTTAATGAAAGAACCAAGTAGTCAAATATGAGACATTTAGGAAAAATATTGATCAGATTTGAGACATACTAGAAGAGGTTTCCCATGCACGATGCCGACTGAGCCCAAGGTCCCTCTGGAAATTACCAGAAAGATACTTTGAAATGTATACAACCACACATGCGCCATTAGTGGCCCAGAAACATTAAGGAACACCTAGAAGACAAAAGTGGATGGATAAAATTAATGCAAAAAGAAGAGGAAACTGAAGCTAAAGTTTCTGTAGCTAAAGAAATAACACTACCAAGAAGAAGCAGATCTTTGAGGAAAATTGAGAATAAATAATAAAAAGACCAAGGTGAAAAATCCATATTACTAATTTCAGAGAAAACAGAGTTTGTTTAATACACAGAATAGAACCTTAAAAATCATCACAGTGTCTCAGAAAGACTGATCTAGAGGATATCATGGTAAAAACATGTGAGAACAGGTTATTTGCTTATTTATTTATTCACCAATTTGACAAATGTGTATTAGAGTTTATCATGTGCCAGGCACTATCGTAGAAGTCAGGAATAAGGGAGTAACCAAAACAGAAAAAAAAATGTGTTCCCTCTTTAAAATTAAACAAGGGCATAGTATCCATCAATTAATCAATAAGGTGTGGTGTGTCATCAGTACATAAAATCTTATGGAGAAAAGTAAAGCATAGAATGGAGTAAGAGAGTAAATGGTAGGGTTGGAGTCTTAAATAAAAGGGCTACAAAAGACATTGCTGAGATCTGAATGAATTGGGGAAGCAGTTCATGCAGATATCTGGAGGAAGAGTCTTCCAGGTGCCAGGGAGAAGTGCAAATGTCCTGGGGTGAGTGTGGTTGGAATAGAGTAAGGGAGAAGGTGACATGTGGAAGAGGTGATGAAAGAAGTAGCAGGGTCCCTATCAAACAAGACTTAGTAGACCATGGCAAAGACTTCAAATTTTATTCTGAATGAGATGGGAAGCCATTGGAATATTTTAAACAGAGGAATGCAATGATGTTACTTATATTCAAAAAAGTCACCCTGGGCTTCTATGTGGAGAACAAATGTTGAGGACAGGGAGGGCAAGGGATATGAGTTAGGAGGTTATTTTCGTAGTCCATTTGAGGGGTGATATGACTTAGATCTAGACATTGTAGAGGAATAAACTTAGTGAGAAGTAATTGAATTCTGGCTAGGTGGAAGTTTGAATAAAGTGTGCTCAGAAATTTAAAAAAAATATGATTTCCGGAAACGTATACATATATACCTTCATTCCTACATATATCAGTGGACAGGCTGAATTTAAAAACGGGACAATTTCTCACACAACTCAAAAATGGGCCAAAAAAACTGGAGAAGAAATTATTAATCTAGAAGGCAAAGTTAAGGAAATATTCCATTATATAACCCAAAATACAAAAAGAATAAAACAAACAAAAAAAACCTTTAAAAGCCATAAAGGATAGATGCAGGGAATTAAAAATATATCCAATAGGAATTTTCAGTGAGGAAGAACAGGAAAAAGAGGAGAAGAAATAAGGAAGTAACAGAAGGAAAATTCTTGCAGATTAAAAAACAAAACAAAACAGGAATCTTCCAACTGGAATTTCAAATACCAACCCAGGCTAATGAAACAACAAAAAGCTTCTTGGACAGAGAACACTAGAGAGAAAGCAAGTCCTCTTACAAAGGAATGAGAACAGACTAGTATCAAACTTCTAACTAGAAACCCTAGGTATTATATGTTAAAAAAATTTCAAAGTTCTGAGGGAAAAAAATTTTTGATTCTAGAATATCTTCATTTAGTCAAAATAATGAAATGTGAAGGCAAAACAAAGCACCACACCAAACAAAACAGACATGAATATTATCATCTTGGGCACACGGATGAAAATATTGCTCTACAGTACTTGCTAGGAACAAAGAAAGGTCTGAGAGTTTACTCTACTTGCAAGCTAAGTTAGTCGACCAATTTCAGAGATGCTGGCAGAAGAAATAAGACTCCCACCCAGAGAAAACAACTTCATTATTCACAACAGACAGCATGAACTTCCTGTTGGCGTTGGTACCTTTGTGCCTCCATAGGGGAGACACTGGGCGGCCCAGGTTGGTGCTGTGTTTACAGTGGGTCTGCATCACAGCCAAGGAACCCTGAGTTTAGGAAACCCCCAGTCCTACAAAGGCTGCCAGTAAACCCAGCCAACTTTTCCTATGGAGGAAGACACTAGCTTTATTATCCTGGTCAGGAATCAAACTTGCTCTCTGCCCCAGAGGAAGATAATAATCTTACTGTACAAATGTCCTTGAAAAGAGAGTCTTGGACAACACATGGAGAATTGCCTCCCACCCCTACAACAATTTTCTAGCAAGATACAGGAAGACGTCAAGAAAGAGGACAATATAGGATAACTTATGTAAAAGTTAGTTACAGTTGAATATGATCAGGAAAAATGTATAACATTAGAAAGAAATTAAAATGGAATTGCTAAGAGGTGGTTGGAAGATACTCCCTTGACCAGCAAAGTTAAGTTGCATAGCATTACATTTACATTTCATTCTATCTGGCTTATGGATGGAACTACATTCTTATTCTGTAATAAATAAAGTTCACATGATTTTTTAATGTGATAAATAATATTTATGTGGTTTGCTTATTCATTTTTTTTTTGTGAGATTCAACCTTCAGAACAAGTCTGGAAGTTCTAATTACAAAATACAATCTCAGCATTACAAATTTAAACATCCACAGCCAGATGTGACAAAATAAAAAGGATAAAGCTTAACTTCCCACCAGAAAAAAAAACTAGACAAAAAGGTATGAAATAATTGTTCCAGACACTGACCAGCAGGCAGCCCAGGACTATGATCTCTAAAAAAGGAGAAAAAAAGGAAGCCCTAGGATAGTCCCATATTTCTGACTGCAAGCAATTTCCCAAATGAAGATGTAGGTAGGGGAATTCCAAACAAGGCCCAATGGCCTTGAGGAGACGGAGATGATGGTTAGGAAAGGTTGAGGTGACCAGAGTTTGAAGGGCAGAGACACAGAAAAGAACAGAGAGATACCAAAGTGAAATTTCAGAAATCTGTGCAGTTATGCTCCAGAGTCTTTGCTGACTACTGGGCCATGCATGCATAGAGTACTTCTTTACAAAGCTGTGCAAAAAATGACTAGGTGAGCTGAACGTTTCTGAGATCTCACACACAGCAGAGAGATGTTCTGGATCAGAAAGACCAGAATGGAGGGTATTCAGTGATCACTCACGACATTTAGTAAACACTTCAGATGGGTCACTTGTTGATAGCAATAGAAAAGCCCCACTATTCCTGGAGTAAAGGATACTGCATGCTCCTTCCACCAAAAGCTTGAAAAAACAGTCCCTGAAGGATCAACTGCCATGGATGGAAGTTAACTGTATGCCAAAACACAATTCAGCTCTCTTAAAAGGAAAACAATACAATTCAGAGACTTAATAAAAATGTGTAACCTCTAAAGTTACTAGATATGCCAAGAAGCAGGAAAATGTGGCACATTACCAGAAGAAAACTCAGAAAATAGAAACGGGCCCAGAAATTATTCTACTGATAGAGTTAAACACACAAGAACATTAAAATAGATTTTATAACTATGTACAAGTATTTAAAAGAAATATGCTCATATTTAAGATAGAAATGAGAGACATAAAGTAGAACAAAATGGAACTTCTGGAGATGAATGCTATAATATCTGACATAAGAAAATAGCTGGATAACATTAATAGCAGATTAGACACTGAAGAAGAAAAGATCAATGAACTTGAAGGAATAGTGATAGAATCTATCCAGAATGTGACCCCTACAGTGGGGAAAATTCTAAAAAAAAAAATGAGAAGAGCTTCAATGTCCTATGAGACAACATTCAGTAGTCTAACCATGTATACCTGGCGTTCCAAAAATAGAAAAGAAGAGGAAGCAGAAAACAATTTGAGGAAACGATAGCCAGAAATTTTCCGGATTTGTTGAAAACTTTAAACCCATAGATCTAATCTGTCCCGAATGGATTAAATACAGTGCCCTTTCTCCCTCTCTCTTTGTCTGTAACACACACCCCCCAAGTCATTTCATAATCAAGTGACTGAAAATCAGTGATAAAGAAAAAACAAATCTTAAAAGCAGAGACAATTATATCAGTATTAAAAAGAGACATGGAAGAATTTCTTAGAACACTTTCTAAGTATGACATGAAATGTAGAAACCATTGAAAAAAGGTTGAAAATTTTGAAAATACTCAGTTCTGTGAAAATGATGCCATATTTGCAAATGGTTTCATTTTTCTCCTGGGTGTGAAGAAGACTATTTCCCACCTCTCTGGCAATTTAGGCAAAGAGATTTTGTTAGCTGTGGGCAGAGGAATATGGACTGAATTGACATACACCACTTCTAGGGCTGACCCATAAATGTCTCTCCCATGCATGATCACAATCCTCTTCTCTTTCTCCTTTTACAATAAACTTGGAGGTTTCCTGTTGATAATGGCAGTGCCACAGATGGAAAGAGCCTGGCTTTTAAATGACCACAAGGTTCAGAGTCCCTGTCAGTGTCCCCCTCCCCTCCTAGCAAACGTTATTGACCATAATGAGAGTGAGCAATAAATTTTATTGTATTAAGCTAATGAAATATTCAGATTGTATGTTACTGCAGCTAGCATTTCTTCCCCTGACAAACATGCATAATATTTTTAAACTTCAATGTTACAAAAGGAAGATACGAATTGTACAAATGTGCAATCTATATCTCAAAGAGCTGAAAAATCAGTAATAAAAAAAAGCAGCGCAGTAGAAAAACAGGCAAAAGTTATAAACCAAAAGTTTGCAGGAAAAAATGCAAATAGCATTTAAACATACCAAAAGATTCTCAACCTCACTCATCATGAAATAAACGCAAATTAAAATTGTCCCGTGGCTTGTATCTTTTAAAGACAAAGTAAAGCTCATTTTTAAAAAGTGAAACTGAAACTTACGTACATTTAAAGTAATAATTTATAAATTTCAAAAATAAATACAAATGTCCCTACAAAATGTAAATAGGTACTTAGACATATATTATTATTCTAATATAAAGTCTTATCAGGTAAACTTAACATTGTAAAGTTTTATTCAAGAAATTAAATAACATTAAAATTAGAAGCAGATAATCTTGAAAGCATTTTAATGCAAATATATTATTGAATCTTTTAATGTATGATCTTAGGAAATAAAATGAATCACAGCACCACTGTTGAGTTATCAGTGGTGTATTGAGCAAATGTGTTTGACTGCTAAAAAAGCTCTTTCTAATCTCATACCAATCTTGGGACGGTGAGCAGACAGCATTCCAGATATCTTCTAGGCACACCTTCAAACACTTCTATCTTGTTAACTTAGAGAAGACGTTTTTCAACAACTTTTTTTTTTTGGTAGCAGAGACTGTGATATTTTCATGAGTAGGAAACTCCAGTCCATCTCTGATTCATCTTTGATTTATTTAATTCCATCAGTTAGGGATGGAATTTCCAATAAATTGTTTCCAATAAATTTCCAATACATTGTTTGAAGGTGTGCATCTCCGAACAATTTTCTTTGTATACCTTCAGTGCACATCTTCCATGCACTCCTTCCAACACTTCTATCTTGTTAACTTAGAGGAGACATTTTTCAACAACTTTTTTTTTTTTTTGGTAGCAGAGACTGGGATATTTTCATGAGTAGGAAACTCCAGTCCACCTCTGATTCATCTTTGACTTATTTAATTCCATCAGTTAGGGATGGAATTTCCAATGTATTATTAGCTGCAGCATTTTCAACATTGCCTCATTGGTGATTCAATTCTTTGGAAGTCTTTGAACTAGAGTGAGGTTTACGCTTGCAATAGAAGCTTTGTAACATCGTATCAGACAATTTTCTGGGACTCATGAAGCCTCAGTCCTATCTCAGCTTGCACAACATACACTCTTTTTTTTTTGTCAGGGGGGATATCAATTAATATAAGTATGTGATTCTGAATTTAGAATGATTCACAAAAATAATGGATTTTGTCATCCCATACCACATTTTACTACTTTAAAAGAACAATATGCTGGAAAATGGAATTAGAAAAACCTAGCATTATAACTTCTTTCATTTTCATACTCTGTAAATTGGCAGTAATAACTCATAGCTTCTGTGAGAGGATTACAGAGAGGATGAAAACAAAATATCTGGTGCCTAGAAGGTACTTAATTCATCTTACTTTGCTTTGTTTTTCTATTTTTTAAATAAAGATATGAGTACTTTTATAGAACAAATTTGAGGTGATACAAAAGAAAGTTAGAATTTTAATCATCATGCTGGATGAGTACTTTGATCAGCAGTGTTCCCTGCTGGAAGGAACACTGTTTTAACAGGGTCTTGTCAACTCCATTGTGAGGCTTTCTTCAATAATGTGTAATATCAATAGAATTGCCCCAGCTGGGCTCAGTGGCTTATACCTGTAGACCCAGCTACTTGGGAAGCTAAGGTAGGAGGATCACTTGGGCCCAGGGGTTCGAGTCCAGCCTGAGCAACAAGGTGAGAGCCCATTTCTAAAAAAATAAAAAATAAAATAAAGTGTCCCAGCAGAAAAGAAAATGGAAGCAGTTTAAGTCAGAATTTAGTGGTGTTAAAGCTAGGAGTCAAGTTCTCGTCATGGTTTTGTATAATTAGAGTGATTTTGGTTGCAGAGATCATCTTAGTAAAATGGCATAAATCATGACACTTGCCAAATCTCATTCTCTCCTTCTGTCTCTCTGCCTCTGTCTCTCTCTCTCTCTCACACACACACACATACACATGCACGCGCGCACACACACGCTCTAGTGTAAACACAATTGCTAAATTCATGGAAGGATTTAGAGAAAAGTCGATATAAGAGCATGGTTCTCAGTGTCATATTTATCAAGAATTATTTCCAAAGATTAAAGAAAAGATAATTTACCATCAACTCATGGCCTGATTCAGGACAGACTTTTCAAGCATTTTGAATTAAATTTGACCGTAAGACCAAAGTAGTTTCAAAAACTTGGCTCTCTGGAATGATCATAGCTACAAGCCTGTTCTCACACTGAGACCCTCAACCCCCATCTTACATTCTATCACTGCTCAAGTAAATGGCACTCCCCACAGCTCGCCAAAGAACTCCCACAGTGTGCTGTTTAGGAAAGAACACCCAAGGCCTGGCAGAATGACAGCAAACACTTGGCCTGTTTCCCCCAACATGCCGGGGATGAAGAGCTGTTCTCAAGGTCAGATCTCATTAATAATTAAATATTTTCAAAAATTTAAGCGAAGATTTTTTTGCATCACCTTTAATAAGTGGCACATAAGGGATAAAAGCAGGGCATCCTAATAACTGAGAGAGCCACGGGATACAGCCCAGAACCTGCAAAGGATTCAGCTCATCATAGCCAGTTGACATAATGTTCTGAATAGAGGAATGTCTTGTTTCAAATAGTCAAACTGTGGCAAATGGAGTCCAGAATAGATGCTATGAAAAATTCCCCTAGTCACAGAGCAGTCCTAAGGAGATTTCAGATCACTTGCCCTGCCACCTATCCATCTATTTTTGTCCAGCTACACTCATGGTAACTATGCCACTGGAAACCCCCACAACCTCAGCTCTCTCTGCCATGCTCCTCTGCTGGCAGCTGGAAGCTTCTGGAAGGAATGTGCCTAGGTCAGTTAGAATATCTGCTGACATTATGTTTCTTGTTGCTAGAGTCCCAGCTCTCAAATCAACGAGTCTGGGAGGAAAAATCTTAAACAGGGCAACGTACTTCTAAATTCTCATATCAATATTTGACCTCAAATGCTCCAGAAGGGAGTCTATAGGAATTGAAGGGGCTACTAGGTGATATATTCCCACAGAAATGAGTACCTGAATGTTTTGACAATAGGGGATCTTGTAAATGCCTTCTACTTTATTGCAAATTTCTTTTCCTTTCCTTTTCTTTTCTTTTTGTTTATGTGTTGTTTGCTTCTGGCTGGTCGAAGACTGCTTGTCTCTCTTCTGGGGGCTCAGGGTATGACCATAATGGGTATGATTTTTATTTTTTAAATATAAAATTCTAATATTGAATTTACACTGAATACTTTTTTTCTTTTCTAACATTGGATCAATCAATGTATAATTTTATATTTTTTCTTTTTTTTTTTAATTGTACTTTAGATTATGGGGTACATGTGCAGATCATGCAAGACTGTGGCACAGGCACATTCATGGCAAGCTGGTTTGTTGCCACCATCCCCCCATCACCTATGCCTGACATTTCTCCCCACGTTATCCCTCCCCCACCCTCCCTCTCACTATCCCTCCTGTAGCCCCCCACAGCGGACCCCAGTGTGTGATTCTCCACTTTTTGTGTCCAAGTGTTTTCACTGTTCATCACCCTCCTATGAGTAAGAACATGTGGTGTTTTTCTGTTCTTGTGTCAGTTTGCTGAGAATGATGGTTACCAGTTTCATCCATGTCTCCACAAAGGACACAAACTCATCGTTTTTAATGGCTGCATAGTATTCCATGGTGTATATGTGCCACATTTTCTTTGTTCAGTCTATCATTGATGGGCATTTGGGTTGATTCCAGGTCTTTGCTATTGTAAACAGTGCCACAATGAACATGTGTGTGCATGTGTCTTTATAATACAACTATTTATAGTCCTTTCAGTATATACCCACTAATGGGATTGCTGGGTCAAATGGAATTTCTATTTCTAGATCATTGAGGAATTGCTACACTGTCTTCCACAATGGTTGAACAAATTTACACTCCCACCAACAGTGTAAAAGTGTTCCTATTTCTCCACATCCTCTCCAGCATCTGTTGTCTCCAGATTTTTTAATGATCAATCACCATTCTAACTGGCGTGAGATGGCATCTCAATGTGGTTTTGATTTGCATTTCTCTAATGACCAGTGATGATGAGCGTTTTTTCATGTTTGTTGGCCTCATATATGTATTCTTTTGAAAAGCGTCTGTTCATGTCCTTTGCCCACTTTTGGATGGGTTTATTTGTTTTTTCTTATAAATCTGTTTCAGTTCTTTATAGATTCTGGATATTAGCCCTTTGTCAGATGGGTAGATTGCAGAAATTTTTTCCCATTCTGTTGGTTGCTGGTTCACTCTAATGATTGTTTCTTTTGCTGTACAGAAGAGCTAGAGTTTAATTAGGTCCAGTTTGTCTATTTTGGCTTTGGTTGCCATTGCTTTTGGTTTTTTAGTCATGAAGTCCTTTCCTATGCCTATGTCCTGAATGGTTTTGCCTAGGTTTTCTTCTAGGATTTTTATGGTGTTAGGTCTTATGTTTAAGTCCTTAATCCATCTGAAGTTAAAATTAGTGGAAAGTGTCAGGAAGGGGTCCCGTTTCTGCTTTCTGCACATTGCTAGCCAATTTTCCCAACACCATTTATTAAACAGGGAATCCTTTCCCCATTGTTTGTTTTTTGTCAGGTTTGTCAAAGATCGGATGGTTGTAGATGTGTGGTATTATTTCTGAGGCCTCTGTTCTGTTCCATTGGTCTATATCTCTGTTTTGATACCAGTGCCATGCTGATTTGATTACTGTTGCCTTGTAGTATAGCTTGAAGTTCAACAGCGTGATGCTACCAGCTTTGTTCTTTTTGCTTAGGATTGTCTTAGCTATGCTGGCTCTTTTTTGGTTCCATATGAAGTTTAAAGTGGTTTTTTCCAGTTCTTGAAGAAGGTCATTAGTAGTTTGATGGGGATAGCATTAAATCTATAAATTACTTTGGGCAGTGTGGCCATTTTCACAATATTGATTCTTCCTAACCATAAGCATGGAATGTTTTTCCATCTGTTTGTGTCTTCTCTTATTTCCTTGAGCAGTGGTTCATAGTTCTCCTTGAAGATATTCTTTACCTCCTTTGTTAGTTGTATTCCTAGATATTTTATTCTTCTTGTAGCAATTGTGAATGGGAGTTTGCTTTTGATTTGGCTCTCTGTTTGTCTGTTATTAGTGTATAGGAATGCTCGTGATTTCTGCACATTGATTTTGTATCCTTAGACTTTGCTGAAGTTGCTTATCAGCTTAAGGAGAGTTTGGGCTGAGAAGATGGGGTCTTCCAAATATACAATCATGTTGTCTGCAAATAGAGACAATTTGACTTCTTCCTTTCCTAATTGAATACGCTTTGTTTCTTTTTCTTGCCTGATTGCTGTGGCTAAAACTTCCAATACTATATTGAATAAGAGTGGAAAGAGAGGGCATCCTTTTCTAATACCAGATTTCAAAGGGTATGCTTCCAGTTTTTGCCCATTCAGTATGATATTGGCAGTGGGTTTGTTGTAAATAGCTTTTATTATTTTGTGATAGATTCCATCAATATCTAGTTTATTGAGAGTTTTTAGCATAAAGCACTGTTGAATTTTGTCAAAAGCCTTCTCTGCCTCTGTTGAGATAATCATGTGGTTTTTTCCTTTGGTTCTATTTACGTGGTGGATTACAATTATGGACTTGCATATGTTGAACCAGACTTGCATCCCTGGGATGAAGCCTACTTGATCATGATGGATAAGCTTCTTGATGGGCTGTTGCAACTGGTTTGCCAGTTTTTTATTGAAGTTTTTTGCATCTATGTTCATCATGGAGATTGGCCTGAAGTTTTCTTTTTTGGTTGAGTCTCTGCCAGGTTTTGGTATCAGGATGATGTTGGTCTCATAAAATGAGTTGGGGAGGATTCCCTCTTTTTGTATTGTTTGGAATAGTTTCAGAATGATTGGTATCACCTCCTCTTTGTACTTCTGGTAGAATTCGGCTGTGAACTTGTCTGGACCTGGACTTTTTTTAATTGGTAGGCTGTTAATTGCTGCCTTAACTTCAGCCCTTTTTACTGGTCTATTCAGGGTGTCAGCTTCTTCCTGTTTTAGTTTAGGTAGGGTGCAAGTGTCCATGAATTTATCCATTTCTTCCTGGTTTACTGGTTTATGTGCACAGAGTGGTTTGCGGTAATCTCTGATGGTAGTTTGTGTTTCTGTGGGATCGGTGGTGATATCCCCTTTACAATTTTTTATTACAGCTATGTGATTCTTCTCTCTTTTCTTTTCATTAATCTGGCTAGCGGTCTGTCTATTTTGCTGATCTTTTCAAAAAACCAGCTCCTGGATTTATCGATTTTTTGAAGGGCTTTTTGTGTCTCTATCTCCTTCATTTCTGCTCTAATCTTAGTTATTTTTTGCCTTCTGCTAGCTTTTGAGTTTTTTTTGATCTTGCCCCTCTAGCTCTTTCAATTTTGGTGATAGGGTGTCGATTTTACATCTTTCCTTGTTTCTCATGTGGGCATTTATTGCTATAAATTTCCCTCTAGACACTGCTTTAAATGGGTCCCAGAGATTCTGGTATGTTGTGTCCTTGTTCACATTGGTTTCAAAGAACATCTTTATTTCTGCCTTCATTTCATTGTTTATCCAGTCAACATTTAGGAGCCAGTTGTTCAGTTTCCATGAAGTTGTGTGGTTCTGAGTTAGTTTCTTAATCCTGAGATCTAATTTGATTGCACTGTGGTCTGAGAGACTGTTTGTTATGGTTTCCATTTTTGTGCATTTGCTGAAGAGAGATTTACTTCCAATTATGTGGTCAATTTTAAAGTAAGTGTGATGTGGTGCTGAGAAGAATGTATATTCTGTGGCTGTGGGGTGGAGAGTTCTATAGATGTCTATTAGGTCCGCTTGTTCCAGATCTGCGTTCAAGTCCTGGATATCCTTGTTGATTTTCTGTCTTGTTGATCTGTCTAATGTTGGCAGTGGAGTATTAAAGTCTCCCACTATTATTGTGCAGGTGTTTAAGTCTCTTTGTAGGTCACTAAGAACTTGACTTGTATATCTGGGTGCTCCTGTATTGGGTGCATATATATTTAGGATAGTTAGCTCTTCTTGTTGTATTGATCCTTTCACCATTATGTAGTGTCCTTCTTTGTCTCTTCTGACCTTTGTTGGTTTAAAGTCGATTTTATCAGAGACTAAAATTGCAACCCCTGCTTTTTTTGCTCTCCGTTTGCTTGGTAGATCTTCTTCCATCCCTTTATTTTGAGTTTATGTCTGTCTTTGCGTGTGAGATGAGTCTTCTGAATACGGCACACCAATGGATTTTGACTTTTTACCCAGTTTGCCAGTCTATGTCTTTTGATTGGGGCATTTAGGCCATTTACATTTAACGTTAATATTGTTACGCGTGAATTTGATCCTGCCATTTTGTTACTGGTTGTTTCTTTTGCCCATTGGTCGACACAGTCTCCTCATTTCATCATTGGTCTTTACCATTTGGTTCGTTTTTGCAGTGGCTGGTACTGCATTTTTTTTCTGTGATGAGTGCTTCCTTCAAGAGCTCTTGTAGGGCAGGTCTGGTGGCTACAAAATCTCTCAGTAATTGCATAAATCCATAAGTGAAGGATTTTATTTCTACTTCACTTGTGAAGCTTAGTTTAGCTGGATATGAGATTCTGGGTTGAAAGTTCTTTTCTTTAAAGATGTTGAATATTGGTCCCCACTCTATTCTGGCTTGTAGGGTTTCTGCTGAGAGATCTGCTGTAAGTCTGATAGTCTTTCCTTTGTGGGTGACCCGAACTTTCTCTCTGGTTGCCCTTAGCATTTTTTCCTTGATTTCAGCCCTGGTGAATCTGATGATTATGTGCCTTGGGGTTGCTCTTCTTGAGGAGTATCTCTGTGGTGTTCTTTGCATTTCCTATATTTGAATATTATCTTGCTTTTCTAGGTTGGGGAAGTTCTCCTGGATAATATTTTGAAGAGTGTTTTCCAGCTTAGATTCATTTTCCCCATCCTCTTAAGGTATACCAATCAAGCGTAGATTAGGTCTTTTCACATAATGCCATATTTCTTGGAGGCTTAGTTCATTTCTTTTCACAATTTTTTCTCTTTTTTTGCCTTCTCTTTTTATTTCGTTGAGTTGATCGTTGATCTCTGATATCCTTTCTTCTGCTTGATTGATTCGGCTATTGAAACTTGTGTAGGCTTCACGAAATTCTCGTGCTGTATTTTTCAACTCCATCAAGTCATTTATGTTCTTCTCTAGGCTGGTTATTCTAGTTAGCATTTCATCTAATCTTTTTTCAAGGTTCTTAGTTTCTTTGCATTGGGTTACAACATGTTCTTTTAGCTCAGAGAAGTTTGTTATTACCCATCTTCTGAAGCCTGCTTCTGTCGGCTCGTCAAAATCGTTTTCTGTCCTTCTTTGTTGTCTTCCTGGTGTGTCGTTTTGATCTCTCTGGGGAGGAGAAGCGTTCTGAACTTTGATGTTTTCATTCTTTTTTCGCTGGTTTCTTCCCATTTTCTCTGAGCGGACGTCCTTTCTGTTAAAGTTGGGGTTATTTCTCCTGTATGAGGCTTTTTATTTTTTAACACAGGTGTCAGTGTGCCACTTGAGAGAGTCTGTCTGTTGTCTGCTCGTGGAGGTGCTGCTGGGCTGCCTCGGTGTCAGCCAGGCTGCTGTTTATTCTTCGCCTGGTTTCCCTACTTGCGGGGTTAGCCCCGCCTTCCCAATGGCGGGCTCTTTCCCTCCGCGGAGACCACTGCTACTGGGTGGAGGATGTGTTAACTGCAAAATTCTCCCAGGAGAGGGACTCTGGTTGCTGGATCTTGTAAGGGAGGGGCCTGTCTGGTCGTATCCCCCTCCCCACTTTAAACTCTCCCTTCTGTGGGATGGGCAGTTCCTTTTTGCAAGCTTTCTCGGTGTTAGTCTGAATCTCTGTCCTGGTCTGTGCTAACAAGGCACCAGTCTGGCCTGGGCTGTCACCCCGGTCTGTGACTCTGGGTGGTTCTCAGCAAGGCAGTGTTTTCCTGGTTTGTGTGCTGCCGAAGTCTCAGAGTGTATTGCTGTATCTGGTTCAGAGAACTGAGGAGGTGATGCCCCCCCACCCCGGTTCTCTGTGCCTGATACACTTTCCAGGTGGGGCAGTGCCCCACCTTGCCTCAGCTGGACGCCTTTGGGCTGCTTTTGCTGCTTTTTTTTTTTTTTTTTGGGTTAATCCCACTGTTCAACCAGTCCCTTTAAAACAAAACCGGGAACTTGCTTGGAGACGCAGATATCGCTCTGGTTCTGTCTCACTCGGTGGTAGCTGTGCTCCGGAGAAGCTTCCTTTCGGCCATCTTCCCCACTTCCCTCTCTCACATCTCCTCAGTTTTAAGTTCTCCTGCCATGTGCTGGTGAAAGTCAATTTTATATTTTTTCATATACATTTCAGACAATGTAGCTCAAGAGATATGTGGGAGATGATAGTGATGTGTTTACATTTGTCCAAAGAAAGATTGAATGAGAAACCTTCATGCGGTCCATATTCTCATTTTATTGGCTGCTCAAAGTGCATGTTACTTGAGAGGCAGAGGTGCCCATGGTAAAGAACAGTGACCCAGGGTGAAGCTATCCAGAGTTAGACACCATGGTGATGGTACCAGCCTCTGAGTTATTTGAGACTGGCAGCTGAGAAAGCGTTTGGGAAAACCCTCGTGCCAGGGTCTGACGGCCATGGAAACTCAATATACGTGCTTCCATATATTATCCAATGCGACACAAGGAAATATAGGTGAGTGAAAATTAAAATCCATATCTACACAGACGACCTGGGAGAGGACCTGAATGTTTGCAGAGTCTGAAACATAGACTAGAAATGTTCTCTTGACGACACCTCAAAATCTTATGTCTTGTCGCCCTGGGCTTTTTACTGTTTAAACAGAAAAATATTCAGTTATTTGAAGTTTCTTGTTGCTGAGACTCTAGATAATTAAAGCTTCATATGTCTGTCTGGAAAGGTAGACATTAGGCTCCCTGTTACATGGTGCTTTACTTGATGGCTGTGTGTTTAGTAACATCAAAAGTGTGTTTATTAAGTAGGGAAAGGGGAGACTAGATTGATGCTGGAGTCAGACATCGCTCTCCTATCTTCTCAGAAGGGTGCGGTAGTTTAAGTGTGGCTCAGAGAATCACTGGAATTTGGAAACTCCCAAATTAAAGTAATAAGCATGTTGGGATTCAAATTTAGACCAAAGAGACAGGTTTGTCTGAGAAAACTCAACCCCCTATGATATCTATAATCCTGCTCTTTGCTATCATTTCATTTTTCAGTTTCATCGGGAGTATGTGAAAATTCAGTCTCAAGTCAAACAAAAAGATTTTAAAAGCAAGACTGTATCTTGAAACTGTCTCTAAGCTTTACCAGAACTGGTGGTCTGAACACTGGAGATGAATTTCTGGCAGAGTTTCTGTTATTAATTTCCATTGTTAGATTTGCAATTTTGTTCTAGAAGCCTATTCTGGCCCAAACCTAACCAACAAGTTCCCGATTATGTGTAAATTGAAAATGTGAAGGAGAAACAGCCAGCCGTGATTTGGTCCACATTTTCATACCAAAACAAAACCAAGCCAAACCGAAACAACACTAGAGATTGCAGAAACACAGAGTGTCTGTCTGGGAACACTGGGATACTTGTGTTTACGTGGAGGCAGGCAGACATGCCACACACACGATTCCCACCCCCCACCTCCATCCAGAGAACCTGTGGTGAAGATCATCCTGTAAATCAGAGATGGAGGACTTTGAGGCTGATGTGTTTTTCAGAGCCCATTTGCTGATTTAGATACGGTTCTGTCTCTTCCTAGTTAAACACTTTCTATTCTCCAGTTCAGAATTTAGGGAGATTAGGATTTGGGTGTGTTGCCGGGCTCAGGATTGGGCACATGCTGCTTCTGCTGGTGGTCACTCTACATTTAATCCTTCTCATAATTCCTTTGATTAGAATTCAGACAGCTTTTGTAGGCATAAAAAAGAACTGAAATCATGTCCTCTGCAGAAACATGATGGAGCTGGAGTACATTAGCCTAAGTGCACTAACTCAGAAACAGAAAACCAACTACCATATGTTCTCACTGGAAAGTGGGAGCTACATAACTGGTACACATGGACATAAAGATGGAAATTACAGACACTGGGACTCCAAAAGGAGGGAGTTAAGTGGAAGGCGAAGGCTAAAAGATTACCTCTTGGATACAATGTTCACTATTTGAGTAGCAGATAGGTAACAAGCCTAATCCCCACCAGTATGCAATACACCCATGTAACAAACATACACACGTACCCCATAAATCTAAAAAGAAATAACTTTTTAAATATCTAAAACAAATTCATACAGCTTTTGATTTAAAATAAACACATATTTTCTAATCAAATTATTTTTCTTCATTTTTATTTGTTTGCTGTCTCCCACTTTGTTGAGGCCCAAAATAAATGAGTTTGGACTGTTGATTTTTTATTAAAGCCTCTGCCCCATTTATGCAAACTGGCCCTCCTCAGCCTGTTCTTTTTTCCTAATTTTTCTCTAAGAAAAATGAAGCACATCGTGCCAAGAAAAATATTTCCTTTACTGAACATCTTCCAAGAATGTGAGTTTTTGCTCTTAGTTTCTAAATTATACTTCAGAGTCTCAGGAAGCCTCCACATTCTATCTCAGCCTTCCATTTGGAAACCTTAGTACCTTTATCATTGCTAGAGCAGCAGTTTCCAAATGTCAAGTACAGTTTATTTCATCTTAAGTAAAGGATTTCAAGTTAATATTTTTTTTTCAAATCTTTATATCTCTTGGCCAAAACAATAGCTCTCCCTTGAATGATTCTTAGATGTGAGTAAGCCTTTTCCCAGGCTTATCATGTAATTACTGACCCCAGAGATCTCCTCCCCGCTCTGCCTTCCCCCTACCCTTTATTTGTCAGAGCTGAAATATCATCGTTGCTAGAATTCCATTCGGTTGATAACATTTGCTCCTAGTGGGTGTTTATCACATGATGATCAAATATTATTGTCAAAACAACTCGATGAGCTTGAAAAGGTTTGCAAATCTAGTTGCAGTGTTTGAAATTCAAAAGAAGACTAAATTCATGGATCGTTCTAGAAGGACATAACCTTCTCCTTCTCCAGTGCATTTTCTGTGTGTTTGACTAGCAAGGCAAGAACTCCCACAGAGAAGGGAGAGATGAAGGAAGCAAGATGGAAAACTTAGGCCTGAAGGAAAAGACACAGGTCTAATGGGCAGATATCCAAGAAATGAGACAAGTGTTGGAAAAAGGCAGTTGAACTTTGAAGATTAATCATTCCTTGTCCTCATTTACATATTACTCATTCTTTGCTTTGACCCTCGAGTAGGCTAACACAGACAAAATGAAATATCTTCCTCAGCAGTTCTGTCCTGGTGACATTCCCATGATCTTCTCATGGAGCAGGGACACTGCTCCTCCCCTGTGTTGTCACTGTGGGCATAGCGACAGTGCTTCAGGACCTGCACCTTTATACCTGATGCCATGGCAGGTGGCACATCTAAAGGATGTCCCTTTAAATTTACCCCTTTAAAATAAGTCTCCACTTTCCAAAGGACTGCTAGAACATAGCCGGAAGGACAGGATCCTCTGCACTGGACATTCCTGAGGCTGAGCGCTCTGCCTATTGTCCTGTCTTGGTTTCTGTAGTGCGTGCTTCTCAGATTTAGTTACATGACCTCTGGGATATGAAACAGTCCGCAGGATAAATGGCATCAATTTTCCTAAAAAATGTGGGAGGGTGGGGGGAAATTAAAGCAATATAACTTTTAATTTAAAATGTTCCTGTAATAAGAAGCACAATGGTTATATTTTCGGTGGAAGGCAAAATTCCCACTCAGTCTCTAATACAACACAGGCTACAGGCATGATAATAATGTTCAGGGGGCTTGCTTAGAGATGTTTTTCTGATGACTTCGGCAAAAATATTTCAGCGACACTGACTTAAATCAGCATGGCTAAATGCACATCTTTAGTTTTACTTCTCTACTAATGGGTGGCAGCTTAAATAAATAACTCTTTTAAAAAAACAAGTTGTGATCACAAAGGAAGGAAAAGAGCTTGACGCTGGAGGAGCTGATGTTTCTAGAGGCTGATGAGTGAGAGATACCCACTGAGAACTGTGGGGAGAGAGGAGTTGTTCAAAGAATAGAACTTTGAGAGTAATTTTCATTAAAGGAAAAAAATCTACACCCTCAAATCCCAGGAACTGCTCCAGTGAAATGAAGTCTTTTTCCTTTTCATTTACAGTTTCTGGTGGTCTCTGTTCTATTTTTTAATCATTATTTTACTTAATTGGATGTGTTAAAACATTTTCTAATACTTTTTGGCTAAATGTACGATTGTAAATGGTTTACCGAATTCCTCTGGGGTCTCAGGGCCAATTTCTTTTCTCTGCGTGGAACACATCGTTGAAATTAAATGTCAATTGACAGTATGATCCAATTTACAAAGATTTATGCTCGATTCCCAAAGAAATTTTATTTGCATTAAGCAAAGTGACCAAGAGATGCCTTGGCTTTCCTCTCTGGTCTGCTCCTGCCCTCTCACAATGGGTGTGCCTGCCACGTTGTAACCTGGAGATGCAGGGCTGCACGGGGGACAAAGGAAGACAGGACACTCTGCCCCTCCATGTCTCAAAGTTCTCTTAGGTGGTGTGATTTGAGAAGTACCCGGATTTAGGGGCAGCCTCTGTGACCCTAGTTCCTCCCCTACTGATGCCTCATTCATTCCTTGAAGCTTCAATCAATCCTCTTATTAAAAAAGAAAAGAAAAGAGCCAGGCACTGTGGCTCACGTCTGTAATCCCAGCACTTTGTGTGGCCGAGGTGGGTGGATTATGAGGTCAAGAGATCAAGACCATCTTGGCCAACATGGTGAAACCCTGTCTCTACTAAAAATACAAAAATTAGCCAGGTGTGGTGGTCCGCCCCTGTAGTCCCACCTACTCAGGAGGCTGAGGCAGGAGAATTGCTTGAACCCGGAAGGCATAGGAGGTTACTGTGAGCCAAGATCGCGCCACTGATCTCCAGCCTGGCTATAGAGTGAGACTCTGTCTCAAAAAAAAAAAAAAAAAAAAAAAAAGGAAAAAAATTAACATAAAAAAGTAATTAACATAAACATTTTAAATATATGTGGACTTTGGTGTCACTGACAAATATGGTTTGCGTTTCTCATCCACCACTTGAAGCAGAGACTTTGTGTGAGTTGCCCAATTGCTTTGCATGGAAATAAACACTCAGGCTGAGACAGGACCCACCGGTGGTTCTCACCAGGCTCCTGATAAATGGCTGTGTCGTTCTCTAGATATGAAAGTAGAGAAGTTTATCAGACTCTTTTTTCTGCCATTCTAGAATCACATACTGTCCAGTGGGAGTGGAGGATGAGTAGGAGGAAAGGAACTGGCTCAAAGGCTATGGAAGGATTCAGAAAAAAGCTTGAACTGAAACTGCCATTAAAAGTTTCCACTGAGCACTGACCATGCCAATACTTCATATAGTTGTTCATTGATTCCTCACAGAAACTCTACACAATAGATATTGTCATGATCATTCCAGCTTTCCAGATGGAGAAATGGAGGTTTCATTAGTTGAATCGACATGCCTGAAGTCAGCCTGCTGGTAAATGGCAAAGCTGTGAATTCAGATCAGACAAGCAAGTGTCTGAGCTCCTGGCTGCCCTGCTGCCATGCTGGACAATGACTGGCCACCCCAAAGTGCCTTCAGTCCTTCTGCAGCTGGTTGGCCCAGCAAAGGCAGGTGGCCATTTTTGTCTATGGCCAGTGACATCCATGAACTGACCTGCTAATGTCCAAAGACAGGAAGACAGAGGAAGAGATGGAAGGATGGGGAGGGCAGAAGGCATGACATGGATGAGGCAAGAATAGCTGGAGTGAGAGACCACAGAGATCTTGGGACCAGCTGGGGCCCTGTTCAGTGTGAGAGTCAAGTAGAGTCACGGGACTCAGCCACAGGGAAGGGAGCAGGCTGAGGTTCACACTGGCACCTTTGCCCTGATTTGGTTAGAGTTTCTGCAGGCCTGAAAGAAAGAGGGAGAGGAAGCCTCCATCTGTCAGAAGCGCTTCTACAGTGGAACTATAAGCAGACTCAGGTTTCCTTCTGGCTTCTCCAGTGTTTTCTTAGCACAGACTGCCAATTTTAGCTGTTAAGGAAAATGTATTATTATTTTTTTAATGGAAAGACTTAGGTTCTTATTCCTTCTAAAGGTTTTTGGTCATCTTTTATGGTATTCCTGAACATGCTTAGCCTTTTATTTTATATAAAACTCACCCTCACACATACATGTAAAATTGAAAATTCTTATAACAGGTTATAGATGGGTGTTTGTTTGTTTTAATGTGTAGTAGGAAATGCATTGGGATGACGCATTATTTTATTATAATTTAGCCAAGTCACATAATAATAAATGTTGGAAAATAAGGGAAATATTCATAACTTCAAGTTACTAACATAAAGACTGTTGTAATTTTGGTCTTTTCATTCCAGTCTATTTTTCATACACATGTCATCATAGTATTTGCATAATTTTACATTTCTTTTTTCCCTTATTGTGTTGAAAGTATGGTTCCTTTTGGGTACATGTCATCATTTAAAAATGCTTAATATACCATTAAGTAGCTACAGCTTTTTCTTAGCTATTCTATTATTGGAAATTAAGTGGTGAGGCAAATTTCGATTAATAATATTTGTGACATTAAAAAAGACATTGTGCTGGGTGCGGTGGCTCACCCTTGTAAGCCCAGCACTTTGGGAGGTCGAGGCGGGTGGATCACGAGGTCAGGAGTTCGAGACCAGCCTGACCAGGATATTGAAACCACGTCTCTACTAAAAATACAAAAATTAGCTGGGCGCGGTGGCACGCGCCTGTAATCCCAGCTACTCAGGAGGCTGAGGCAGGAGAATCACTTGAACCTGGGAGGTGGAGGTTGCAGCGAGCCGAGGTCGCACCATTGCACTCCAGCCTGGGGGACAGAGTGAGATTCCGCCTCAAAAAAAAAAAAAAAAGGGGGG
>PVKV010020491.1:29092-39862 GCA_004027835.1 Alouatta palliata | reverse complement strand
GCAAAGTCTCAGGATACAAAATCAATGTGCAAAAATCACAAGCATTCCTATACACCAATAACAGACTTAAAGAGAGCCAAATCAAGAACCAACTGCCATTCACAATTGCTACAAAGAGAATCAAATACCTAGGAATACAACTAACAAGGAACGTAAAGGACCTCTTCAAGGAGAACTACAAACCACTGCTCAATGAAATCCTGGTCATTTCTTGATTGCATCACTCCAGTGGCCCAATATCTCTCAGCCACTAGTCCTCTATCTCCCCCTTTCATCAGTCCTCAATATCCTCCACTGGTTCCTCAGAATGTTTCCTAAAATACAGAATTGATCAGGATGCCACCTGGCTTTATATCCTTCATTGACTTCCCTCATTGCCCTCAGCATTTTATCCCAAATCCCTGGTGCATGGTATACAAGGCTCTTCAATGAACTGTCCCAGAATTGGTCCTGCTGCCTCTAACATCACACACATGTATGTATGTGTGCACACTCACATGCTTGCACATGTGCACAACCTCCCCAACACACACACACACACGCCATGTTCCAGTGCAACAAAGGGGGAAATTATCTAACATTTCCTTGGTTTACTCATATTCATTGGTCTCTCTGGAACACACTCCCACACTTCACCTATCAAACTCCTCCTCATCTTTTAAGATTCAAGACTCACCCAGGGCTGAGTGCAGTGGATCACACCTGTAATTCCAACACTTCAGGACACCAAGGCGGTAGGACCACTTGAGCCCAGGAGTTCGAGACCAGCCAGGGAAACATAGCAAGACCCCATCTCTCCAAAAAATACAAAGGTTAGCTAGGTGTGGTGGCACATGCCTGTAGTCTCCACTACTCAGGAGGCTGAGAAGGGAGGATTGCTTGAGCCCAGGAGGTTGAGGCTGCAGTGAGCTACAATCATGCCACTGCACTCCAGCCTGGGTGACAGTTTTCTTCTGCACACCAGCCTGGGTCAACAGAAGTTTTGAGATCCTGTCTCAAAAAAAAGACTGATCCTTTCTCTGAAGCCTTCCTGGACTCTCCCAGGCAGATGTAATGTTTCTCACTTGAAGCTACCACAGCCTCTCTGCTTCACTCTACCAGGACAGCCGCTGCATTCCATACTATGTAGCTGTCTCTGCCTGTTTGTCAGCACCACTAGCCTAGGTGTTTCTTGGACAGGAACTGAGACTTCCATCTCTTTACTCCTAGTCCTTTCCACAGTGCCTAGGGCATATAGAGAAGCTCTCTAAATGTCAGTCGGGCTTTATGTAAATCTTCATGATTTTAGATTAGATAAGTTCCCTACACACACACACGCACACACAATCTTATAATACCTTAACAATGTTCATGAATTTCTGTTGGGCCACATTCAAAGCCATCCTTGGTGGCATGCAGTTCATGGGCCACGGATTAGACAAGCTTGTTCTTGAGAGTGTCCCTGCTCCTTGGCTTGTGGTTCCTCCATCTTCAAAGCCAACAATGGCTGGTCAAGTGTTAATCTCAGTGCATCACTCTGGCTCTTTCTGCCTCCTTCTTCTATCTTTTAAGGACCTTTGGATTGCACTGAGGGCTCACTCAGATGATCCAGAATAATCTATTTTAAGGTGAGTTGATTAGCAGCTTAATTTCATCTGCGCACTTAATTTCATGTCCATTTACCACGTGACTTAACATACTCACAGGTTCCAAGGATTAGGGAATGAACACCTTTGGGAGAGAGTGGGGTTGGGGCATTATCCTGCTGCCTCCCACACACTCAGCAATTCCACTCCCAAGTACATACATATCCAAGAGAAAGGAAAACACATCCACATAGAAACTTGGTCAAAAAGGTTCATAAAAGCCCTATTCATAATAACCAAAGAGCAGAAACAACTCAAATGTTCATCAAGAGATGAATGGACAAAGAAAATGTGGTATAATAATACAATGAAATGTTAAAAGGAATAAAAAAGAATGATGTGCTGATACATACTACAACATGGATGAATCTCAAAAACATCATGCTAAATGAAAAAGTCAGTAACAAAAGGCCACATGTTGTACAATTCCATTTGTATATGTCCAGGATAGCCAAATCCTTAGAGAGTGGATTCATGCTTGCTTAGGGCTGGGGGTGAAGGGAATTGGGGGTACATGGAGATGCTAATGAGAAGAGAGTTTCTTTCTGGAGTTATGAAAACATTTGAAATTGATTTTGGTAATGGTTGCACAACTGTGTAAATATGCTAAAAGACAGTGAATCATACAACAAAAAGGAGTGATTTGTATGGTAAGTGAATTACAGCTCAATAGAGCTGTTATTTCTAAAAAATGAGTCAGTACATTTCTGAAGATATGAGCACAAAACTGAGGAAAGTCCTAATATTTATTCAATTCCATTTCCCTTAAAGGTTGCTTTTAGTGACTGTTTTGCTGGGATTGCAGTCTCCCACGTAAGTCAAAGAATAAAGACAGCTGGCACAGAGATGAGTCTGGCACCTCAGACAGTGGCCCCAATTTCATGCACCAGAGGAAGCCGACACTGCTTCCCTGTTGAAATGTGCCTCCTGCTCCCCAGGAAGCCATGAAACAGGGCAGCAACTAAAGATATGAACTGTTTTGCTTTGATGGCATTTTTCTTTCTCATACACATGTACACACAGAGAGAGAAAGCCCATTTTCTATTAATTCTCCCTAGATATTATAAATGTCTCCTATGTTTCCTCCTTTCACAGTTCAGCAGTTTATTTATTTTGCTAAGAGCAAGCTTGTTGTAATCCCTAATAACAAATCACACGCATAATTAGAACCCAAACCTAGCATAGACAAATCTCTAAGGAAGAAAAAAATCCAGCTATGTATATTTTCAATTAAAAAATTAAGGCCGGGCGCGGTGGCTCACGCCTGTAATCCCAGCACTTTGGGAGGCCGAGGTGGGTGGATCACGAGGTCAAGAGATCGAGACCATCCTGGTCAACGTGGTGAAACCCCGTCTCTACTAAAAATACAAAAATTAGCTGAGCGTGGTGGCGCGCGCCTGTAGTCCCAGCTACTCGGGAGGCTGAGGCAGAATTGCTTGAACCCAGGAGGCGGAGGTTGCGGTGAGCCGAGATCGCGCCATTGTACTCCAGCCTGGGCAACAAGAGCGAAACTCCGTCTCAAAAAAAAAAAAAAAAAAAAAAATTAAACTTTTAGATCCACTGATGGACAAAAACTACGAAATTAAACAAATTAAAAATATATTCCATGAAGATTATGAGAAAGAAGTCAATCAATTATTCTCCATTTTCAGAGAGTTGGACAAGAGAAAACAGGAACAGACTACATCAAAGATACTTTTTTAAAAAATAAAAAGGAATATTTTAAGGATAAGCAAGCCCTGTAATAAGCTTCCAGGAAGGGTTATGAAATCCCTCTAAAGATTCATCGTATCACTAAAGATTAGAGTTGGTTAAAGATTTGGAAGCAACCTAAGTGTTCATTGACAGATGAATAAATAAAGAAAATGTGCTACATATACACAATGGAATACTATTTAGACATAAAAAGAACTAGATCCTATCATTTGCAACAACATGTATGGAACTGGAAGTCATTATGTTAAGTGAAATAAGCCAAGCACAGAAAAACAAACTTCACATGTTCTCACTTATTTGTGGGAACTAAAAAATAAAACAATTGAACTCCTGGAGACCCAGAGTAGAATGATGGTTAGCAGAGGCAGAGAAGGGCAGTGGGGGGCTGAAAAGAAGTGGGCATGATTAATGGGTTCAAAAAATAGAATGAATAAGATCTAGTATTTGACAGACAATAGGGTGATTATAGTCAACAATAATTTGTTGCACATTTTTAAATAACAGAGTAATATTGGAATGTCTGTAACACAAAGAAAGGATACATGCTTGAGGTGATATATACCTCTTACCCTGATATGATTATTACACACTGTATGCCTATATCAAAACATCTTGTATCCCATAAATACATATACCTACTATGTACCCACAGAAATTAAAAATTGTATTTAAAAAAACAACAACAAAGAACAAAGCCTCTGGCTTAAAACTATCTGTTGTTTCCCCAGCTCTCCGCTGCTCTGTGTCCTCATGCAGCTGTCCTTAAATCCTCATTTTTGGCCTTCTCTTCCCGGTTCTTCCCGGAGTCGGGAAAAGCTGGGTTGAGAGGGCAAAAAAGAAACAAACAAAAAAACCTCACTTTTACCCAACTACCACGTAGCTCTTAAAAGAACTGCAGTTGATGATTTCACACTTATACCTAGACTGTGAATATGGCTGCAATTATTAAGGATGAATCCTGCTAGTCAGCTGTCCCTTGCCTATGAAGGCTTGACAATGGTCATATAATAATGATCAATATGCCGGGCGAGGTGGCTCACGCCTGTAATCCCAGCACTTTGGGAGGCCGAGGCGGGCAGATCACGAGGTCAAGAGACCATCCTGGTCAACATGGTGAAACCCTGTCTCTACTAAAAATACAAAAAAAAAATTAGCTGGGCGTGGTGGCGCACGCCTGTAGCCCCAGTTACTCGGGAGGCTGAGGCAGGAGAATTGCTTGAACCCAGGCAGCGGTGGTTGCAGTGAGCCGAGGTCGCGCCACTGCACTCCAGCCTAGCGCCTGGTGACAGAGTGAGACTCTGTCTCAAAAAAATAAAAAAAATAAAAATAAATAAATAAATAAATAAATAATGATCAATATATATTGATCATTTCTAGGTGTGAGGTGCTATGCTGAGCACTTCACATACTCTTCTGTTGTAAGTTGAATTGTATCCCCACCCCAAAAAACACATTGAAGGCCTCAGTATCTCAGAATGTGGCTTGGAAATAGGGTCCTTACAGAAGTAATCAAGTAATAATAAGATGATTAGGGTGGGCCATATCCAATATGACTGGTGTCCTTATGAAAAGGGGAAATTTGTACACAGAGACAGATACACACACAGGGAAGATAACAGGAAGACCCACAGGGAGAAGGTCTTGTGAAGACAAGACTAGAATGAGGTATCTACAAGCTGAGGAACGCCAGAGATTGCCAGCAAACTACCGGAAGTGAGGAATGGGCAAGGAGGGGTTTCCCTACAGGTTTCGGGGACAGCGTGGTCCTGCCAACATTGATTTCAGACTTCTAGCCTACAGAACTGTGAGATAATAAATTTCTGTCGTGTTAAGCCAACCAGTTTATGCTACCTTGTTATGGCAGCCCAGGAAACTAATACAACTTTTGATCATTTTGACAAAATAATAATAGGTTTAGGAGGCTACATGACCAAATGTGGCTTACTTATAAACTTTGGAAGACATTACAATGGCTTTGTTGTCTCCAATATATAGTCAGTAGTTACAATCCTACACACATGGTATCTTTGCAACTTAATACATTAAGACTAAAGCTCTCACTAGGGTCCCAGTCGGAGACTACACTGAACCCAATGAGGGGACTGAGCCCCTTTTGTGCTCATCTCACTAATGATGAGTGCTATAGTCTGAATATCTGTGTCCCCCTCTCCCAAAAATTCCTGTGTTGAAACTTAATCCCCAGTGTATTAGTCTGTTCTCACACTGCTATAAAGAACTACCTGGACTGGATAATTTATAAAGAAAAGAGGTTTAACTGACTCACAGTTCCACAGGCTGTATAGGAGGCATGGCTGGGGAGGCCTCAGGAAACTTACAATCATGGCAGAAGGCAAAGGGGAAGCCAGCACATTTTATAGGGTAGGAGCAAGAGAAAGATCTCCCACTGTGAAGGTATTTGGAGGTGGGGCCTTTGGGAGGTGACTAGGTCATTTGGGCAGAGCCCTCACGAATGGGATTAGTACTCCTATAAAAGAAGCCTAAAAGGGGTCCCTTGCCCCTTCCACGCAGTGAAAAGACATTCTGGCCATCTACGAACCAGGACATGGGCTCTCATCAGACAAAGAATCTACCAATGCCTTGATCTTAGACTTCCTCGCCTCTAGAACCATGAGAAATAAATTTCTGTTGTTTACAAGCCACGTAGTTCATGGTAGTTTGTTACAGCAGCCTGAATGGACTAATACGGTGAGGTAAGCCCACAAAAAGTCTCCCACAAGAGGCTGAGGGAGAACTTGCTCAGGAGGAAGGAAAGCCAGGCATGACAGGACTTGCCTAGGACAAGACTTTGGATGCTGAATACAGAAAGCCATCACCCTGTGGGTTTGATCCCCAGTTTAGCAACTTCTTAGAATCATACTCAAAGAGAAGGGGCTGTCACCAACAACAATAAAAGCAGCACTGGCTTCGACACTATTTTTAAAAAAAGAAGAACAAGAAGGGGGAGCTTTCTTTTGTACTTTATGCTTAAGTACTGGGCAGGAGGGAAGAGTCATGGTGGCCAGCGACATGGAATGATAGCCTGCTGCTTGAAGCAAAAGAGGAAATAAGAGTGGCTATCACGTGGGCATCTAGACTTTTGAGAGCATATATGTGTAATGTCCCATGCACATCCCAGAAAAACTTGCAGTGGGGAGAAGAATCTGAAGAGGCTGATGTCCTGCAGGTGAGGTACAGAAGCTAGTACACAATGGCCTCAATCGTATGTGTTTCAAAGTTAACTTACAATTAAAAAAAAATCATTATTTTTATTATTCTGCAGACCTATTATTAGCTACTCACACCCCATACACCACTACAATGAAAACTGCTATCAACTGAAACACCCTTCAAAAGAGGCCAAAATCAGTCCCAGTTACAATAACTCAAACAGCTACTCCCAGAATCACATTTTGCAACTGAGCCCACACCTAGAGTTTGAACATGCTGGTTGAGTGACAGATCAGTACTACTCTCTGCTAGTGTAAGAGATCATTACACAGGCATAGCTATGCCTGAGGTAGGAATGAAAGCCAAATTCCTAGCTAAGATATCATCTGGGTTTATAATACAAGAAATCTCGCTCTAGAATAGATACTGTTTAATAATACTAGACATTTGATGGCACTAGGTGCACTCAACAGGGAAAAATGCTGACGTCAACAAAATACAGCTTAAAGAGCTCGTGGGAATTTATCTCACTTTCAGAATGCAGGGCAACAAGTGCCATTTCCTTTTCTATGTGATTTTGACTCACTTCCCTCATTTCATTTCCTCTTCAGTCCTAGGGGAGGCCTATAAAACTTAGAGAAAAATCTGTTAAGCTGCTACAATATGATTTGTCACTTTCCACCCAAGTTCTCTCTCTACTCCTAAAGGTAGAAAGAACAGCCTTTGTAAAGCGTCAAGAGGACTTGACACTTTACTAGTGTTACTAAATCTCACACAAACCTGAATGCCACACAATTAGCAGAATGATAACATATAATAAAACTCTTCAAAGTCCCAAATATTTTTCTCCATGCCCCTTTCAAAACAAAAGTAAAATCAGATACAAAATTCCCCTGATATCCTCTGGACATCACCACAGGAACAGTGGTCCTCAAATGTCAGGATTCATGAATACTACAAGGGGTACTTATAAAAATGTAGTTTCCTGGTTCCCACCCCAAATCTGTTGATTCATAATCTAAGGGGTCTGGCCTAGGAATCTGTATTTAATAAGCTCCCAGGTGATCTTGAAAAAGGTAGTTTCAGACCAGACATCTGGAAATACTGCTATAAAATATGTATTTAATCTCAATCGACATTGTATAGCTGCCAGTTTAGCTATTCGTCTACCCCAGTATCCAAACCACGAACAGAAAGTGTTTCATGGTTCTCACCATAGTCAGAGGATCAGCCAAGGGGACCAATGAAAAGAGATCAAGAAATCTTTAAATCTGTTCCAAGGACCTAATGGGAGCCTCCTAACCCCATCTGCCCCCAATGCCTATTGAAAAAAGAATAGATCAGGTGAGAATTTGGGGCAAGAACCTATAGGCCACATAGATCTAGGCTCTATAAGTGCCCATACTCTCCCTGGGTTTGCTGCGTTACAGAGGACACATTCTAACAAGGCCTGGACAGTACAAGGCTTTGAAGAATCGAACCTGGGCAGCCCAGCATTGATCATAAACCATTTAAATGTCCTCTCAACCTCTTCCCGCCTGACATCCAACCAGAAAAGTTACTAAAGTGACTCTCAGACCCTTCTAGGGTGACCAACCATCCTGGTTTGTCCAGGACTGGGAAAGTTAGTAGGATGTAGGCCTTTTAAGTCTGAAACTAAGAAAATCCAGGGCAAACCAAGATAAAATGGTCCCCTACTCCCAATTCTAACCGTACCTCAAAAGCCAGCTCCTCAGAGCACTGGTGTTACCAGCACCAGGGAGGCAACACAGTGGGGACTTCAGACAGAGGTGGCAGGGCTTGGCCAGGCAAAAGGCTCTCGGAGGAGGGAGAAGAATTTTGGCCAGGACACCACTCACTGAGAGGCTATTCCTAAGCCAGGGCCAGGTTCCTGCCCATAAGGTTAGGTTTGAAAATGGAAAACGCAGAGCCCTCGAGGGCTACCTTTAAACCAAGAGCTCACAGAGATCAATTCACATGAGGTCCTTGTTCTCATAAATTTCAGTCTCCAGAATCTAAAGCAGAAAACCAAGTACTGCAAGTAAGCAACTGAATTTTCCATTCGAGGACTTTAAACTCACTTTATCAACTAGATAAGGTCTAGAAAACAGAGGAAAATTAAGGAGTTAACAAATGAAGAAGAGAATTTCAGGCAGTGATAAGCAGTGATAAAGAAAAGGAGGGGTAGTGCTACTAGATAACCCTAAGTGGCTCTTACCTGAATCCCCCTTAAAGCTTTAAAAACACTGATGCCTGGGCCACACTCAGGAGCTTGGATTTAATTTAGTCTGGGCTTTGAGATCTGTTAACACTGCCCTGCTCATTCCGACCCACAGCCAAGTGAGAAAACCCCACTGCAGGTCGCAAGTGCAGGTCTGTCTGAGGAGACGTTAGGGCTGAGACCTTAGTAAACAGGAGAAAGCTGGGGAAAGAGTATACCAGAAAGTGCAAGCCCTGAAGCAGAAACGAGCTTGGTGTTCTAGAAACAACGTAAGCACAACCTGAGGCCTAGACCAGTACCTGAAACATAATGGAGTCTTAATCTATTTTTGTTGAGAACGTTAATTTTAAAAAGGCCAATGTACCTGAAGCAAAGCGAAAAAAACAGGAGAAAAGCATGAGGCAAAGGACAGAAAAGGATGACAAGGTTGTGCCCTGTGGGCCAGAGGTGAGCCTTCACTCTCAGTACAATCAAAGCCACTGGAGGATTTCAAACAGGAGAGCAACATGACTCAATTTACTTTTTTAAAAGATCATTCTGGACTTCTACGTCGGTGAAAATGGAGTAGACACACTTTTCCCCATTTGTTCCACTAAGATACAGTTTAAAACTCTGGGCATTATGTGCAACAAACAAGAGAAGACTCTGAAAGTAGAGATGAAACCACCTTTGCAAAGACTATGACAGCAAGAGAAGTCTAGCACGACTGACTCCGTCTTGCTTCTAGCCTCACAGGCTGGCTATCCTCACTCATTCCTAGGCACAGGCCAAGCTAACCAGGAGAGGAATTGAGTTCATTGTTTGACTTTGAAGAAAGGATGATAATAGGCATCAGTAGAGGCCTAGCAGAGAGCTAGAACTGCCATCACTACCCAGCTCCTCTTTTGTATGACAGAAGCCATATGGGAAACCTGAACATCTATCCTCATTTGACACTAAAAAGGCATTCCCTGTCAGAGTGGTACCACAAAAAAACAACTAAAACTCAATACAATAAAAACTAATACAAAGAAAAAACTTTTGAAAACAGTAAGTGTGAGAGAAATAACATCTTACCAACAAGGGATAAGCAAATAGAATGAGAGTAGATTTCTCACCAGAAATCATGCAGGTCAGAACAAAATGACACAACATTTTTCACATGCCGAAAAGAAAGCTTTCAAACCATAATTGCATATCCAGTGAAAATATTCTTCAGGAATAAAGGAGAAGCAGACCTACCCTAAAAGAAAAGGTAGTTCTCTTAGAAAAAAAAAAATTATAAGAGAAACACTACTGGGATATCAGAAAGAAAAAGAAAGACAATAGAAATAGTAAAATTATCAGAAAACATAATTTTTTCTAAATGAGTTTTCTAAATTATGTTTACTAATTGAAGCAAAAATTATAACTGTCTAATGTGGTTCTAAATGCAGACAGAGGAAATAATTACAACAACAAAAAATTAGAAAGGGTGAAGGGACATAAAGGGAGAAAAAGTTTCTATACCAAGAACTGGTAAAGCAATGGCACCAGCAGACCGTGATAAGTTACGTGTATTTAACAGAATGCCTAGAACAATCACTAATAAAGCAATGTAGGGGGTACACTGAAAAACAACAATGGAATTCTTAAGAAAATTTCCTGTGTTCAGGTAATCTACAGGAAATCAGGAAAAAAAAACTGAGAGAATAAACAGTAACAAAAAATGAAATAGCAGACTTAAGCCTTAACATGGGCCGGGCGCGGTGGCTCAAGCCTGTAATCCCAGCACTTTGGGAGGCCGAGGCGGGTGGATCACGAGGTCAAGAGATCGAAACCATCCTGGCCAGCATGGTGAAACCCCATCTCTACTACAAATACAAAAATTAGCTGGGCGTGGTGGCGTGTGCCTATAGTCCCAGCTACTTGGGAGGCTGAGGCAGGAGAATTGCTTGAACCCGGGCGGCGGAGGTTGCAGTGAGCCGAGATTCCGCCACTGCACTCCAGCCTGGCGCCTGGCGACAGAATGAGACTCTGTCTCAAAAAAAAAAAAAAAAAAAAAAAAAAAAAAAAAAAAAA
>PVKV010020491.1:16267-28992 GCA_004027835.1 Alouatta palliata | reverse complement strand
TTAGCTGGGCGTGGTGGCGTGCGCCTGTAGTCCCAGCTACTCGGGAGGCTGAGGCAGGAGAATTGCTTGAACCCAGGCAGCGGAGGTTGCAGTGAGCTGAGGTCGCACCACTGCACTCCAGCCTGGCACCTGCTGACAGAGTAAGACTCTGTCTCCAAAAAAAAAAAAAAAAGCAAATGGTCCAAATACACCAATTAAAAGAAAGAGACTGACAGAGAGGATCAAGAAATATGACCCAACTACACACTATCTGCAAGAAAGTCACTTCAAATATAATGTTATATACAGGTTGAAAGTAAAAGGATGGAAAAAGATGTATCACGCAAACATAAAGAAGGCATGAAGCCAGACGCAGTGGCTCACACCTGTAATCCCAGCGCTTTGGGAGGCCAAGAAGGGCCTCATTTAAGGTTGGGAGTTCAAGACCAGCCTGGCCAACATGGTGGAACCCCGTCTCTACAAAAATATGAAAATTAACCAGGCAGGGTGGTATGTGCCTGTAATCCTAGCTACTTAGGAATCTGAGGCATGAGAATTGCTTGAACCTAGGAGGCAGAGGTTGTAGTGAGCCAAGATTGCACTACTGCACTCCAGGCTGGGCAACAAAGCAAGAAGGCATGGCTATTTTAATATCAGATAAAATAGATTTATTATTCTATTCTTACACTGCTATAAAGAACCACCCAAGACTGGATAAAAAAGAAAGAGGTTCAATCAGTTCACAGTTCTACACGCTGTACAGCCTTCTGCTTCTGGGAGGGTCTCAGGAAACTTACAATCAGGTGTAAGTGAAGGGGAGGCAGGCACATCTTCACATACCCAGCAGGAGAGAGAGTGAAGGGGAAGGTGCCACATACTTTCAAGCAACCAGATCTTATGAGAATTCCATCACAAGACAACACAAAAGGGATGGTGCTAAACCATTAGAAACCACCTCCATGATTCAATCACCTCCCACCAGGCCCCTCTTCCAACACTGGGGATTACAATTTTGACATGAGATTTGGGTGAGGATACAGAGCCAAACCATATCAATAGACTTCAGAACAAAGAAAATTACCAGATACAGAGAGAGACATACATAGTGATAAAAGGGTCAATCAAATAAGAAGATACACTAATCCCAAGGTATATGCATCAAACAACAAAATGTGTGAAGAAAAAGCTTAGAATTGAAAGCAGAATTAGATAAATCCACAGTTATAGTTGGAGATGTCAACACCCCTCTTTCAGCAATTGATAAAACTAGACAGAAAATCTACAAGGAAATAGGGCCGGGCGCGGTGGCTCATGCCTGTAATCCCAGCACTTTGGGAGGCCCAGGCGGGTGGATCACGAGGTCAAGAGATCGAGACCATCCTGGTCAACATGGTGAAACCCCGTCTCTACTAAAAATACAAAAATTAGCCGGGCATGGTGGCACGTGCCCGTAGTCCCAGCTACTCGGGAGGCTGAGGCAGGAGAATTGCTTGAACCCAGGAGGCGGAGGTTGCGGTGAGCCGAGATAGCGCCATTGCACTCCAGCCTGGGTAACGAGCGAAACTCCGTGTCAAAAAAAAAAAAAAAAGGAAATAGAAGAATTCCAAAACACCATCAACCAACAATATCTAATTGACATTTATAGAACATACCACCCAGCACCAGTAGAATATACATTATTTTCAAGTGCCCACAGGATAAACTATATCTATGGCCATAAAATAACCCTAACAATTTTTTAAAAATTGAAATCATACAAAGTGTGTTCTCCAACCACAATAGAATCAAACTAGAAATTAGTAAAAGAAAGATAACAGAATAATCTTCAAATATTTGAAAGCTAAACAATATATTTCCAAATAATTCATGGGCTGAAAAGGTGTTTCAACATAAATCAAAGAATATGTTGAATTTAACAAAAATGAAAATATGTACAACATATCAAAATTTGCAGGACACAGCTAAAGCAGTGCTGAGAGAGAAATTTACACTACTAAAGCTTATAATCAGGAAGGAGAAAACGTCTCAGACAAGCTCCCAACTCAAAAGCCTAAAAAAAGCAAAGCAAAAAAAGAAAACTTAAAAAAAGAAAAAAGAAAGCAGAGAGGAAATAATAAAGAGTAGAAATCAATGAAATTTAAATCAGAAAACAATACATAAAAATCAATGAAATAAAGAACTGGTCCTTTGAAAAGATCAATGAAATTGATAGACCCCCTAGCAAGACTGATAAAGACAGAGAGAAGACACAAGCTATTAGTACCAGGAACAAAATGGAATAGCTATATGGAACCTGCAGACATTGAGAGTATAATAAGGAAATAACCATACACACATAAACTTGACTATTTCTTAAAAAACATAAGCTACCAAAGCTCACCCAATATGAAAGAGATTATTTGAACAATCCTATCACTATTAAGAAAATTTTACTGTATGTTACATACTTCCCCAAAAAGAAATCTCCAGGTCCAGATAGTGCTATGGAGAATCCCACCAAATGTTTAAAAAAGAATTCACACTGGCTGGGTGTGGTGGCTCATGCCAGTAATCCCAACACTTTGGGAGGCCGAGGCAGGTGGATCACAAGGTCAGGACTGCAAGACCACCCTGGCCAACATGGTGAAACCCCGTCTCTACCAAAAATACAAAGATTAGCTGGGCATGAGAGCGTGTGCCTGTAGTCCCAGCTACTTAGGAGACTGAGGCAGAAGAATCACTTGAACCCAGGAGGCAGAGGTTGCAGTGAGCTGAGACTGCACCACCGCACTCCAGCCTGGGCAACAGAGTGAGACTCTGTCTCACAGAAAAAAAAAAAAAAGAATTAACACCAATTCCATATAATCTCTTCCAAAAAATAGAACAGAAAGGAACACATCATTTTATTAAGCCAATATAGCCCTGATACCAAAATCAAAGAAAGTAAAAAAAAAAAAAAAAAAAAAAAGAGTACAGACCAATGTAACCTCATGCACAGATATACAAAAAGCCTTAACAAAAGATTAGCTAATAGAATTCAACAATACTTTAAAATAATTATACACCATTCCTAAGCCTGGTTTAAACATTTGAAAGTCAGTCAACATAATCTACTCTATTAACACACTAAAGAAGCAAATCACAATTAGGTCAATCAATGCAGAAAAAGTACATGACAAATTTTAACACCTATTCATACAAAAACTCAAACAAGTGGGAATAGAGGGAAATTTCCTCAATGTGATAAACATTCACAGAACACCAACGCTAATATTCTGCGGTCAGGCATCACTTAATGACAGAGATAAGTTCTGAGAAATGTGTCAGTAGGAAATTTCATCACTGTGTAACATCACAGAGGATACTTACACAAACCTAGATGGCACAGTCTACTACACGCCTAGGCTATATAATAAAGCCTATTGCTCCTAGGCTACAAACCTGTAGAGTATGTTATTGTACTGAATACTGATGGCAACTGTAAATATTTGCATATCTAAACATGAAAAAGATATGGTAAAAATATGGTACAAAAGATTTTGAAAATGGTACACTTGTACAGGGCACTTACCATGAATGGAGTTTGCAGGACTAGAGGTTTCTCTGTGTGAGTCAGTGGGTAAGTGGTGAGTGAATATGAAGGCCTACGACATGATGCTTAGTACAGACTTTATAAACATTACATACTTAGGCTACACTAAATTTATTTTAAAAATAAAGTGACTGATTGCACTATGACATTACAAGCGCTACAATGTCACTAGGGATTAAGAATTCTTCTAAAGGGGCCACCATCATATATGTGGTCCGTCTCTGACTGAAACTTTGATAAGGACATGACTGTACTTGATGGTGAAAGACTGAAGGCTTTCTCCCCACGACTGTGAACAATTCAAGGATATCCATTATCAATACCCTTTTTCAAAATAATGCTAGAAGTTATACACATATATGGTATGATTCTATCCATGTAACATTCTTGAAAAGACAAAAATCATAGAAATGGAGAACAGACTAGTGGTTGCTAGAGGTTAAGGAGAGGGTTAAAGAGAGGGTAGTGTGGAAAGGAAGTAGGTGTGGTTATAAAAGGGCAACAGAGGGCTCCCTGTGGTGATGGAAACATCTGTGTCTTGATCTATCAATGTCAATATCCTGGCTGTGAAATTGTACTACAATAGTGCAAGATGTTACCATCAGGTGACATTGGGTTAAGAGTACATGGGATCTGCATAATATTTCTTACAACTGCACATAAATCTACAGGTAGGTCAAAATAAAATGTTTAATTTAAAAATAAAAAATCATCCTGTCAGCTGTGGGGAGAATGAATGATTAAAAAAAAAAAAAGAAAAAGTGGCAAAAGAAAGACCTGTTAGGAAAACATGAAGTTATCCAGGCAGGAGATGACCATGCTAGAATGAACACGGTGGAAGTTCAAATAAGAAGTAGACAGACACGGGAAATATCGAGAGGCAGAATCAGCGATATTTGTTGATGAATTAGCTGTGAAGAGCAAAAGAAAAAGTCAAAAATGACTTTTAGGTTTCTTACTTGAACAACTAGACAGATAATGACATCGTTTACTGAGATAAGGACAATTCTGTTCCACAGAAACATTTGAGATTTGAGACTACTGTTCCATTAGTTTATCCTCTTCTTTAAAAGCATTCTAAATTTGGATGTAACTAATTGCCCCTACACATGAAGAGCTTTCACAGTTTAAAACAGGCTACATACTTTGAATAAAATCTATGAAGAAAACATAAGCCTAAAAAGTCCAAAACCAAGAAAGCACTGCTGAGTCACAAACTCTCAGTTCCATCATTTTTTCAAGATTTTAATACCAGAGCAAGATGGGACTTCTTACCCTGAAGTCGTAAACAAACTGCCTACTCAAAATATTTTTTTTCCACTCAAACTGATGTTCTCATTTAGGTGTCTTCTTCCTGAGGTCAGACAAGGATGCTTTACCTAGTTAAAGATAATTGAATGACTTTAGAAAACTTATTTCCCCTGACACAGGATGAGGGCCTGGCACTTAAACGAATACATCCAGGACTCAGTTTTTCCTTTAAGGCAATGCTTGGTTCTCATCCATTAACATCAACTCTTGTTTTCCTCATAAATGTGAGTCAGTGGGCTGCAGACCCTGGTTGTCATAGCAACTGCAATTTCACACACCAAAATGGTTTTCTCAGAACACAGACTTCAAGCAACCCTTTTTTTCCAACCTATATTTTAGCACCTGAAGAATTTGGTGCCATTTCCAGTCATCTCTTTTGTCTAAAATATGTTTCATTTAGATAATGTCACAGTGACTGAAAGACCAAGACCAAAAAAAAGATTTCCAGCTTTGTCCCTTAATTAGACCTTTGATTATAAGGGCTTCCTTGGCTGCTAACAGCTCCTGGACAGTCTGCTTTTGGTATTGTGCCCCGGGGTGTCGAAAGGCCGTGTAATTAGATTCAGCCCACAAGGCAATAATAATCTACTGAAATCTCCTGAAGGAAAGGCGCTACATATCCCTTTCTTTCATGTTCTTATTCTTCTGGTCTGCTGTTTCCTCCTGGCTCAGAAAAGAAAAAAGAATGATGGATTTTCTCAATTGTAATATTATGAGAAATAGGGAAAAAATCATGAAGGCAATGGTTTGTTGTCTAGGAGTTTCCAAATGGCCTTAGAGTGCACCTATACTACCACTCCCCCACCTCATCCATGGCAAATACTGAAAATCTACAACAGCCCTCTTTCCCTCTGAGCCCAGTATAAGACCTCAGAATCTTACACAACACAACATTCCAGACAAGGTCCATCAGCCATCTGGGGACTAGAATCTTAGCTGATGTTTCAAAATGTCAAGTTCAGCACTCTGTTTAACTGTAGGAGGCAAAAAGCAATTCTTACACAAGAGCTGATATTTTGCAAAACAATCTGAAAACTCGTCT
The DNA here is from genome assembly GCA_004027835.1 of Alouatta palliata. Taxonomy (NCBI): domain Eukaryota; kingdom Metazoa; phylum Chordata; class Mammalia; order Primates; family Atelidae; genus Alouatta; species Alouatta palliata. Next base: position 23,089 of record PVKV010020491.1, on the reverse strand, counting down.
GGATAACTCACTTGCAAAGTGAACTAGTCCACACCTATCAACTCAGGCAGTTAAATCATGATGTTAATGCAAAGTCACAGAGGAATCCCAGATGGGTCTCTTAGTCTTTCTCTCTTGCCAAACACTGACTATATTCTTAGTCTAACCAGCTATGCCGCAAGTATACACTATATCAGACATTTTTAAGTGTCAGATTTTAAAAGTATGTCTGTATATCAGCTCAAAACTGTTATTACTAATGGAAAAGCAACTTAGAGTACTCATTTAAATGTAAGCCCATTATGAACACAGTTTGTCTTACTTACCACTATATCCACAACGTCTTGAGCAACATTTGGCATATAATAAAAGGTACTCAAAAAGTACTTGTTACCTTCACACCCATTAAGATAACTACTATTAAAGAATACACAAACAAAATAACAAGAAAAGATGTAGAGAAACTGGAACTCTTGTGCACTCTTGATGATAATGTAAAATAGTATCGCTGCTATGCAAAACAGTATGGAGTTTCCTCAAAAAATTAAAAAATAGAACCACCATATGATCCAGCAATCTAATTTCTGGGTATACATACAAAAGAACTGAAATCTGAATCTTGAAGAGATATTTGCACACTCATGGTCATTGCAGCATTATTCATAATAGCCAAGAAGTAGAAGCAACCTAAATGTCCATCAACAAATGAATGGATTAAAAAAACATGATATTTACATATAGTAGAATATAATTCAGCCTTAAGAAGAAAAGAAATTCTGACATATACAACATAGAGAAACCTGGAGGATATTATACCAAGTGAAATCAGCCAGTCACAAAAAAAACAAATACCAGGCCAGGCGTGGTGGCTCACGCCTGTAATCCCAGAACTTTGGGAGGCCAAGGCGGGCAGATCACGAGGTCAAGAGAAATAGCCATCATAGCCAACAGGGTGAAACCTTGTCTCTACTAAAAATATAAAAAATTAGCTGGGTGTGGTGGTGCACATCTGTAGTCCCAGCTACTCGGGAGGCTGAGGCAGGAGAATCACTTGAACCCAGGGGGTGGAGGTTGCAGTGAGCCAAGAACGCACCATTGCACTCCAGCCTGGGCAACAAGAGCAAAACTCCGTCTCAAAAAAACAAAAACAAATACCATATGATTCCACTTATATAAGGTATCTAAACTGTAGTAAAATTTATAGAGAGAAAGTAGATTGGTGGTGTCCAGGAGCTGGGGCGGGGGAGGAAAAGGGAAGCTGCTGTTTAATGGATGTAGAGTTGCAGTTTTGCAAAATGAAAAGTTCTGGAGATGAGTTGTACAACAATGTGCATATGGTTACCACTGCTGAACTATACATTTGAAATGGTTAAGATGGTAACTTTTATGTATATTTTAATACAATTAAAAAAAATACCTGTTAAATCAATGAACAGAAAGATTTCTTTCTCCTCTAGAGTAGTGTGGCTCTCCATCAGAAGTGATTTTGTCCCCCAGGGAACATTTGGCAATGTAAGGAGACATTTTTGGTTGTCACACCTGGGACAGTGCTGCTGACATCCAGTAGACAGAGGCCAGGGATGTTATTAAACATCCTACAAAGCACAAGACATCCCCAACAACAAAAAATTATCCGGTCCCACAATGTCAATAGTGTCAGGTTGATAAATTCTGCTCAAGAGCTTTCTGTTCAATAAGAGTATCCATATAAAATGCATAGCTCAGGGCCTTAAAAAATGTTAGCCTTATATTTATCACCATCATAATAATTATTATTTAACTCTAGGCTAAGACTGAGAAGTTTTTATTTCCTTAACTTGCATTTGACACAATAAACCAAGGTCAAGTCGCCTACAAAATAAGCCTACTGTACATCTTTCCACATTTGCCATCAGGAAAGGATTGAAGGAAAGGGGGCGAGTGTCTATAATACATTAAAAAGTCTGATGCTTCTGGCTAACCCAGTCTCAGGGCACTGCCCAGAGCAAGACTTTCCTGAGTTGCTCAGGAAAGCGGACAATAAGGTTTTCCCAAGGCAATCAGGACCTGTGATGTAAACCCTGGCCCAAAAGAAAATCTCAGATGTCTTCTTGAATTGGAGATCATTCTAGTGTCTCCTTCCAAAGATTAGGCCATTTGTTTGAGGTGTGAATCAGTTCCTTTAAATGACCATATCACCAAGATGGTGTCCAGGGTCTCTCTACCACTACATTATAAGGAGTGGAAATTTCCTTGTACCCCTTACTTTATTTATTTATTTTTTTTAAGAGCTAGCTGCCAGGCACAGTGGCTCATGTCTGTAATCCCAGCACTTTGGGAGGCCGAGGTGCACTGATCACTAGGTCAGGAGTATGAGCCCAGCCTGACTAACATGGAGAAACCCTGTCTCTACTAAAAATACAAAAAATTAGTCGGGCATGGTGTTGCATGCCTGTAATCCCAGCTACTCGGGAGGCTGAAGCAGGGGAATTGCTTGAACCCTGGAGGTGGAGGTTGCAGTGAGCCGAGATCGCGCCATAGCACTCTAGCCTGGGCAAAAAAAGCGAAATTCCATCTCAAAAAAAAAAAGGAATTGTTTTGCAGCTGGAGGCATGGGCAAGGGGGGCCCCCACCCAGTGGGTGGGATGAGGGCTAGGGCTGAGCCTCAGGTGAGTCTCCTGTTCCCTGTGCTCCCCTGCACAGGTGCCTCCCTCCTGGGCTCTGAGAGCCTCAGGAGGAGCAGGCTGAGAGGGGCTGCTGTAGCTGTTCACTTAGAGAAGACATCAGAGGACTCCACCAGCTTCCCATCACAAGTCTCAATCTTCTTCAGAGCCATGGCCCTGGTGGTGCTGTTGCGGCTGATGGAACTGGAGCCCGTGCCAGAGCCAAAGCTGGAGCCCAGGCCGTAGCTGAGGCTGGGGCTTGTGAGGCCCTCATAGGCCGAGCTCAGACTACCTGCACAGCCGCTGGTGGTCTTCATATGGGTACTCATGTTCTGCATCCCAGACTCCAGCCGGCTCTCCTCACCCTCCAGCAGCTTCCTGTAGGTGGCAATCTCAATGTCCATGGCTAGCTTGATGTTCATCAGCTCCTGGTACTCACGCAGCTGCCGTGCCATGTCCTGCTTGGCCTGCTGCAGGGCTGCCTCCAGCTCAGACAGCTTGGTGTTGGCATCCTTAAGGGTCAGTACCCCATGCTGCTTGGCATCTACGATCATGGTCTCCAGGGAAGCCCTTGGCCTTTGAAGCCCTCGATCTCAGCCTGGAGCCAGCTAATGTTCCGGTTCATCTCAGAGATCTTAGCCTTTGCAAGCCGCAGGTCATCCCTATGCTTCCCAGCCTGCACCTGCGGCTCCTCATACTTGACCTGGTAGATGCTCTCCACCACAGCCCAACTGCAGTTGGACATCTCCTCGTACTGCACCTTGACCTCAGTGATGATACTGTCCATGTCCAGGGAGCGGCTGTTATCCATAGACAGCACCACAGACATGTCCAAGATCTGGGACTGCAGCTCCTGGGTCTCCTCTTCATACAGCTGCCTGAGGAAGCTGACCTCGTCAGTCAGCCCTTCCAGGCAAGACTCCAGCTCTACCTTGTTCATGTAAGCTTCATCCGCATCCTTCTTGAGGAGGACAAATTCATTCTCCATCTCTGTACGTTCATTGATCTCATCCTCATACTTGTTCTTGACGTCCTCCACCAGCCCCTGCCTGTTGCCAAGCTCCCTCTCCAGCTTCAGCTCTTCCTGACCCAGAGTCTCCAGCTGCCACCTCAGGTTGTTGAAGCAGTTCTCAAATATGTTGTCCATATTGCTCTGAGCTGCCTTCTGCTGCTGCAGGAGGCTCCACTTGGTCTCCAGCATCTTGTTCTGCTGCTCCAGGAACCACACCTTGTCGATGAAGGAGGCAAACTTGTTGTTGAGGGTCTTGATCTGCTTCTTCTCCTGGGTACACACAGCCTGGAAGTTGGGGTCCACCTCTAGGTTAGAGGGGCTCAGCAGGCTCTGGTTGACCATGACGGCACTGATGCCTCCCATGCCACTGGCCCCACGATAGCCTGCGCCCAGGCCACCCCAGAAGCTGCTGCTGCCCACTCGAGAGAAGCTCGAGGAGCTGCTGTGGGCACACTTGTATAGGAGCGGCTGCTGAAGGCCTGGGGGCCAGAGGTGGATACCTTGCAGACTTCTGGGTCACCATGATCGACATGGTGGAGGCAGGAGTGGAGGCAGGTGGGCTGAACCAAGTGGAGATTCCAGAAGGAGCGGAGAAGCTGCTTCCTCAAACCCCTTACTTTTGTGGTGTAGAAAAACCAAGTATTACCTAAGACTTCCGTGAATCCTGTCCTATGAATTTAGGATCTCAGGGTCTGCAGTCATTTGTGCTCACTCTGCCTTGTTCCCTGACACAAAAATAATAATAATTAGCCAGGTGTGGTGGTGCACACCAGGGATCCTAGCTACTTGGGAGGCTGAGGTGGGAGAATCACCTAAGCCAAGGAGTTCAAGGCTGCAGTGAGCTATGATCATGCCACTGCACTCCAACCTGGGTATCAGACTGAAACTCTGTCTCAAAAAAAATAAAAAAAAAAAAGTAACTAATTCCCCTCCTTGGAAACCTTGAAACTTGTCCCAAAGGGTCTTACTATGCCAACTCATCAAATAACTATTAACAAAGATGGGTCTTTCTCCAGAAGGAATTTTCATAGTATCTCCTAAGAGAATACCATTTTCTCCATGTATTACAATGACAAAGTACATCACGAATGATGCTTTAAAACCCTTACACCAAAAATATGCATGAAGAACCTTCCAATAAAGAAGCCACATTCCCCATTTCACTCTTCCCCCAATTTCACCTTGTGTGTCCTAACTATACTGAAGGTGTGAGGAATTCAAATAAGCTCTGGGCCTCTTTCTTGTCAATTCACAGCCCACCTAAAATTCTACACTACATTTAGGAGTAACTGTAGAGATTAGAGGTTATGTATTTCTCAAGGGTCCCCTGCCCCTAGTACACAGAAGTGTGATTTCAGTTCCACCAAGAAGACATCTGTGTGACCTGTGTGACGGGCTTGAGTGGCATGAAAGGGTAGCACCTGTGGGAAGAGTGGAGCCTCTGGCGAGCACAGCAGCAGGAGCTTTGGTTCTGGCAAGCAGCTGTGTCAGAATGTCTGGCGTTCAAGCTCCGGCATTATAAAGACCACTAGAAGAGTGTGGCTGGGGATTTTCTGGGCTGCACTGCCCTTGGCTGAATTGTTTCTGTTTAGTAACTAAGGTGAGTTCTGCAGCCATCTCTAAGATTCTGTGAGTTGCAAAATAGACTCTAATAAAATAACCATCAGCTGAGCAAAGTGGATTCTGCTGTTTGCAACCAAAAACTCTAATCAAATAAAGACAGTTAAGTTTGGGGAAAAGGTACCTGGATTCTCCAGGAAATTAACGGCAATAACACAGTAACACTTACTAAACTTACTAAGATTCCAGTGCTATGTTCTAGCTACCTTACATACGTAAATTCACTTTAAACCAAATAACAACCATAAGAGTAGATATCATTATTCACTGCATTTTAAAGATGCCGAAACAAATCCAGAAAAATACATCACTTGACCAATATCACCTAGCTGGTAAGTGAAGGAGACAAGATTCAAACCTAGGCAATTTGATTCCAGAACCATGCTCATAACCATTGCAGTATGCCACCTCTCTCATCAACATCTGGATATGGAGGGATGTCCAGTCTAAAGGGTCTGAAATTAAAGTTCCTTAAAACATGCTGTGCAGGTCAAACAAAGCACCTTCTCTGACAATCCTATCTAAAATAGCCACACACCTTTACCCTACGCTGCTTTGTTTTCTTAATAGCACTCACTACTTTCTTCAGCTATGTCATTTATTTGCTTACTGTCTATCCCTCATACAAATACAATCTTTAGATGCTTTATTAGTTAGCTATTGCTGTATAACAAATTACACCAAAACTTGGCAGCTTCAAACAACAAATATGTATGATGGGGGAGTCAAGCATACAAGAGTAGTTGGGCTGGTGGTCTGGAGAAGTGGGTCACTAAATCTAATCACACTCAATGGGATGAATACAGTGGGGATGGGGGGATTGGAAGCCATCTGGGAGACTGGCTACCAAGCATGGACTTTCACTTGTTCATTGTTATATCTGCAATACCTAGTATACAGCAGGTGTTCTAAATGTATTTATTGAGTTTGCAGAAGATTCTAGTACACAGTAGGCATTCCATATATATTTATTGGTGGAGTTTGGGGAAGATTCCCGTGCACAGCAGGCACTCCATGTGTATTTACTAGTTGAGTTTGGGGAAAATTCCAGTGCACAGTATGCTTTCCATATATATTTACTGGTTGAGTTTGGGGAAGCTGTCTGTCTGTATATAGCTCACATAGATGTGAAATAAGCAACATATGCAAGTAAACAAACCCATGGGTGTGTATGAGATCCTCCAGAAAAAGGCAGGATAAAAAGGGGCAGTGGACAGAATCTTGATGAATGTCAAAGTCCATGAATGTTCAGAGAGGGAATTTAGGTTAGCTTCCGGTTCTGGCAGCAGGGTAAACTCAGCCCAACTCTTACTTCTCCCTGCCCCAACTACAAACATACATAAACAACACATTAAGAAATAATACTGGCTGGGCGCGGTGGCTCACGCCTGTAATCCCAGCACTTTGGGAGGCCGAGGCGGGTGGATCACGAGGTCAAGAGATCGAGACCATCCTGGTCAACATGGTGAAACCCCGTCTCTACTAAAAATACAAAAATTAGCCGGGCATGGTGGCACGTGCCTGTAGTCTCAGCTACTCGGGAGGCTGAGGCAGGAGAATTGCTTGAAC
>PVKV010020491.1:0-16167 GCA_004027835.1 Alouatta palliata | reverse complement strand
TGTCTCAAAAAAAAAAAAAAAAAAAAAAAGAAAGAAAGAAACAATACCGAACCAATGAGCCTAAAAGAAAAAAGTGAGTCTTAAAAAGGAAACTTGGCTGGGTGCAGTGGCTCACGCCTGCAATCCCAGCGCTTTGGGAGGTCAAGGCTGGCAGACTACTTGAGCCCAGAAGTTAGAGACCAGCCTGGGGAATACAGCAAAACCCCATCTCTATAAAAAATACAAAAATTAGTGGGGTTTGGTGGTGCACATCTGTACTCCCAGCTACTTGGAAAGATGAGGTGGGAGAATCACTTGAGCCAGGAAGGTCTAGGCCACAGTGAGCCATGATTGCACCACTGCACACCAGCCTGGGTGACAAGGCAAGACACTGTCTCAAAAAAGAAAAAAAAAAAAGGAAACTCTAAGCCAGTACTGAAATCTCCAGCTCTACAGAGGCCATAAGAACCGGGGCCTCTGTAGAGCTGGGGGTTTTCATGCTCATGTGGAGGAAGGACAAATGTGGGAGCTGGAAATGAGATACCTGGATGAGGCTACAACCTGCACAAGGTTGACCAATGTGAAAGGAGACTAGAAAAACTGTGTTTACTGGCAGAAAAAAGAAGCAAGCAAGAAGACAGAAGGTCTGGGTAAGAAGAAAAAATTCTTCTGTTAGAAATAAAACCCAATATTGTACCAAGCATAAGATGGGAATCCCAAATTAAGAAATTAAATATAAAATTTAGTCCTGAATCAGCAGAATCCCTGAGGCTTTGGCAGAAATGAATACAAAATTGCTCTATGAAACATTGCAACTGAGAATGCACTAAATTCCCACAGGGGAAAAAAATACCATTGAAGGGCTGGGCACAGCAGCTCATGCCTGTAATTTCAGCACTTTGGGAGGCTGAGAAGAGAGGATCACTTGAGGCCAGCAATTTGAGACCAGCCTGGGCAACATGATGAGACTTTGTTTTCACAAATCAAAAAATCAGCTGGGTGTGATGGTGCACACATGTTGGCCCAGCTACTTGGAAAGCTAAGGAGGGAGGATCACTGGGGCCCAGGAGGTCAAGGCTGCAGTGAGCGGTGATCGTGCCATTGTAGTCCAGCCTGGGTGACAGGGTGAGACCTTGTCTCAAAAAAGAAAAAAAAAAGAAGGATAACTCACGATTAAAAATAAAATAAATTTTTTTGGAGATGAAGTGTTGCTCTGTTGCCCAGGTTGGAGTGCAGTGGTGTAAAGTTGGCTCAATGCAGCCTCCACCTCTCAGATTCAAGAGATTCTCCTGCCTCAGGCCCCTGAGTAGCTGGGATTACAGGTGCATGCCACCATGCCCAGCTAATTTTTATATTTTTAGTAGAGACAGGATTTCACCATGTTGACCAGACTGATCCTGAATTCCTGACCTCAGGTGATCTACCCACCTCGGCCCCCCAAAGTGCTGAGATTACAGGTGTGAGCCACCACACCTGGCCACAAAATACAAATTTTGTGAGAAAACAAATCACCATGAGAATCAGCAGACATGAGAAATATGAAAACTGGCACTGAAAAACTAGAATTTAAAAAAATATTTTAAAAGATTATGAGTATGTTTAAAATGGTTAAAGATGTTTAAGAAGAAATAGAATGATAATATAGGAATGAACACAGAAAAAAGGTATATCTGAGGAAAAAGTAACATGTATGTATTTATGTTACACGTATATCCAGAATATATAAAGAATTCCAACACAGCAACAAAAATAACCTGATTAAAAAATAGGAAAAGGACTTGCAAAGACATTTCTCCAAAGAGGATATACAAATTGCTAACAAGCATATAAAAAGATGTCCAACATCACTAATCATCAGAAAAAGGCAAATCAAAACCACAATGAGATATCACCTCATGTCCATTAGGATGGCCACTGTGAAAAAAAATAGCAAAGTATTGGCAAGGATGCAGAGAAATTGGAACCTTTGTACACTGTGGTGAGAATGTAAAATTGGTGCAAGCTGCTATGGAAAACAGCGTGAAGATTTCTCAAAAAATTAAAAGTAGAGCTACCATATGATCTAGCAATCCCACAATATGGATCAATCTGGAAGATATTAGACCAAGTAAAATCAACCAGTCACACAAACACAAATACTGTATGATCCCACTTTTTGGAGGTACCTAAAGTAGTCAAATTGGTAGAGACAGAAAGTAAATTGGTGGTTAACAGGGGCTGAGGCAAGGTAGAAAAGTGGAGTTGTTTAATGGGTGTAGAGTTTCAGTTTTGCAAGATGAAGAGTTCTAGAGACTGGCTGTACAACAATGTGCACACAATTAACACTACTGAACTACACACAAAAATGGTTAAGATAGTAAATATGTGGCATGTTTTTTTTGCCACAATAAAAAAGGCTTAAATCCAAAAAAAGCCATTGTTACTTCTTCAAATTACAGAAATCATTAAAACTGAACACATAGACCACTTGTATTAATTCCTTAGCCCTCAGATTTCAAGCTGATAATCTACTGAAAACAATACTACAGTAATAAAAATGTCTACCTATATGAATGAATTAACAATGGCATGAATACCTGCTTTTCATTAGTGGATGAGAGGTTGGGCAATGCAAAGAATGTAGATGGAGGATTTTTAAATAAATGCTTCAAGTCCTGGTAAAGGCAGGGGTTCAGGCTGATGAGCTTCAGGCTATCCTTAGCCAGAAACAGCTGCTCCAGCACACTCCTCCCCTGCCCAGGGCACTGGAAGTGCATACCCTTTGTGCATTCTTCATGTCTCCTGTAAATGAGAACGGAAGCAAGGCTAACTGCTTCCAGTTTCCAGGGGACTTCAATGGGCTTCTTGCATCATACACAGTGTCAATGGCAAATATTCCCAATCATGTATTTTTTTCCTCCAGATTCTACTCCCTCTGTTAGCTGTAATTTTAGTGTTTGTTGAGAAAATGCCTTAGTTTATAATCATTTTTAAGTCATTGACTCTACATCCTGTGATTGGTTAAATCAGGGAAATAAAAGCGACCTGAAGGCTCATAACACAGGCTTACCCTAGTATGGATAGGAGAAGCTAACTTAGACCTGCTTGCCAATGAGGGTTTTAGGTTGACGCTACTGCAAGTCGTGAAGAGCCTGATTGGTTTTGCTCTTCTGTAAGTACTTACATTCTGGTTTTTATAACTTTCTCAACACTGATACCCCACCCGAAATGAAACATAAGTTCCATTCTCAGTTAACAGGGTGCTGGGCACCTTGGAATGCCCACTAACTGGCTCCACCTGGGAAGGTAGTGCCAGGTGGAAACACTAAAAGAATTAGCATCAGTTACTCTGAAGAAGAGAAACACTCTTGATCGAGGTTCTGAGATAGTCCTGATTTCGAGCCCTCTGTTCATACTCGAATAAATCCCTGAAATGTCCTAAGAGCCCAATGTCTCAGCAAACTGATTGACTAAACAATCTAGAGTCAACAAACTCTAGCTGGAAAGCCTCCAAACACCCTACTTATCTAAAAGAAAAAATCCACACAATGTGATAGCTAGCAGTTTATCAACCATGACATAACATAACCATGGCAGATCTTTTTAGGAACTATTTTACTTATAATATGAAGAGTGCTTGAAATAATTTAATTATAAAACCATATTTTAGTGTCAACATGTCTAAGAAATTGTATCTTTAACCTGGCTTTGCAAGAGAAATCTTTCTTTTTTATTCAGGATTTATAACAATCTCCATTCAGTATTCTGCATCCTTTAAGAGTGACATAAATGGTGTGCCCAGCAGGAAATCTGACATCAGTTCACATCAAAAAGACATCAGTTGGCTGCCAGCTGGAGAGTTTCTAGTATTTCAGTTCAGAAACTTCTCATCAAAATGTTACAGGTGTGTTTTACAAAGGAAGCAGTAGCTGCATAGCAAATTTTTAGATGACTCTTCAGGGTCTTTAGAATCAATGTTGAATTATCAGCCCAAATGAATCCTGTGCCTTTTAACAAGATGACATACTCAAGTATCATGGCTGGGTCTCTCTCTGTTCTAGGTCATTGTGTAGGACCCTTTTCTCCTCCCAGGGCCCTTTAGAAATTGCCACTCTAGTATCTGCCTGACTAGAACTGCGGCTTCTCTCGGCTTAGTACCCATTTCTGGCCTTGCCTTTGCCCTTGGAGTGAGAATTCACTTCTCCTGGTTCCACTCTCAGTGTTTGGTTGTTTAAACTTAAATTTTTACTGGTATAATCTAAAAAAGAATTAGTCAAAATTTTATGTCTTATTCTGAGCAGTAAGGTACAGGGAATAGAAAAAGAAAAGAAAAATGTGTATTACAAGTAATTTTGCTAAAAATATAAAAAGCTAATATTCAGAATTTACAAGGAACTCAAAGAACCCAACAAAAAAATTCCAATAATACCATTAAAGAGTGACCAACAAACATGAATAGATATTTTTCAAAAGAAGACATATAAATGGTCACCAGGCATATGAAAAAAAAAGCTCAACATCTCTAATCATCAGAGAAATGCAAATTAAGACCACGATATCACCTTACACCAGTCAGAATAGTTATTATTAAAAAGAAAAAAATAATAACAAATGTTGGCAAGGATGTAGAGAAAAGGAAACTCTTATACACTATTGATGCAAATTTAAATGAGTGCAATCTCTATAGAAAAAATAGGAAATTTTCTCAAAGAATTAAAAAAAGAGCTATCATTTGATCCAGCAATCCCATGACAAGGTATCTATCTAAAGGAAAAGAGATTCTTAAATCAAAAAAGATACCTGTACCCCTAAGTTTATCACAGCACTATCCACAATAGCAAAGATATGGAATCAACCTAAGTATCCATCAACAGATAATTGAATAAAGAAAATGTGACATATATACACAATGGTCTACTATTCAACCATAAAATACAATGAAATCATGTCTTTTGCAGCAACATGGATGGAACTAGAGATCATTATCGTAAGTGAAAAGAGTCAGACACAAAATGACAAATACCCTATGTTCTGCTTTGTAAGTGAGAGTTTAATAATGTGTACACATGGACGTAGAGCATGGAATGACAGAAAACGGAGACCCAGAAGGGTGAGGAGGTGGAAGGAGGATGGATGATGAAAAATTATTTATGGGTACAGTGTACATTATTTGGATTATGGATACCCTAAAAGCCCTGACTTCCCCACTATGTGATCTACACATGTAACAAAATTACAATTGTACCCCATAAATTTATACCAAAAAAGGACTATACCAAAGTGCCATCTGCCACCAATTGCTTTAAACCCTATGGAAAAAAATATCTAAAAATTTTACATATGCATTGGCAATATCTAACAAAATTACATGTGCATTTTTCCTTTGACCCAGCAATCCCACTTTCACGAATCCATCCATAAGATACACTTTCACAAATAAAAAACAATACACGAAATAGTTATTCATTGTAGCATTAGTTGTAGTTGTGAAAGACTGGAAACAAAACAGATGTCCACCAAGAAGGGAACCAGTTAAATAAATTATGTACACACAATAGAGTTCTATGAATCATCTCTGAGTAGATATGAAAGTATTTTTCCAAGATATATTATCATTAAGTGAAAAAGAAAAATGTAGAAAAGAATATATGGTATGCTACTTTTTGTATAAGAAAAGATGGAAAATAAGGATGCATATACTATGTATATTTGTTTCTTTTTGCAAAAGAAATACCAGAAAGATAAATGAAAAATGTATGTAAGATGGATATCTATAAGGGGTGGGGCGTATGCTATGGAAAGGACAGGCTGGGTTTTTCTAATTACACCTCTTAATATACTTCTCCATTTTGAACAAGCTAAATGTTTAACATATTTAATAAATAACATTAAACTAAAATGAAGAAAAACAAACCCTATGATTGAACAAAACAGAAACAAGTAAATGTAACTGTGTCTCAAATTAGTCACGTAAGCATCGGGGCCGGGCACAGTGGCTCATGCCTGTAATCCCAGCACTTTGGGAGGCCAAGGTGGGCAGATCACAAAGTCAAAAGATTGAGACCACCCTGGCCAACATGGTGAAAACCCATCTCTACTAAAAGTGCAAAAATTAGCTGGGCATGGTGGCACGCGGCTGTAGTTGCAGCTACTTGGGAGGCTGAGGCAGAAGAATTGCTTGAACCTGGGAGGCAGAGGTTGCAGAGAGCTGAGATTTCGCCACTGCATTACAGCCTGGGTAACAGACCAAAACTCCGTTTCAATTAGAAAAAAAAAAAAAATAAGCATCATGCCAAACACCTATGTAACAAACCTGCACATGTATCCCCGAAACTAAAATAAAAGTTGGATTTTTTAAATGTACTACTTTAAATGATACCACAAATGTGCAAAGAAGTAAATCACTGAAACATATGAGGAAGGTGGACAGTCCAGAAGTCAGACTGTAAAGCATACAAAGCAGGAGCCGGGTGGGGTGAGTAGTGGTACCCAAGTTCTTAAACCAAGGGAACAGGAGGGAGGAGCAGGATCAGGCAAGGGACACAGAGAAGCAAAGAATGGAAACCTGAGGTGTGGGCAGGTGCCCAGAGAGGAGAAAAAGAATTAATATGAGGTATAACCAACACATGGAACAGAGTCATGAAGAGTCCAGAATCCAAGTGAAAGATGAATTTTAGGAAGATGGTTCTTACTCTAAGAGTAGAGAGGAAGGTGGCAGGTGATGTCCTGAGATGAAGCTATAAAGTGCAGAACGAATTTACAGGTGTTCATGCTGGCTGATGCCAATCACTTCCATAATAAATGGGCTACATGTCTAGTGGGGCCAAGGCCAGCTGACTCAACCACCACCATGCTGTCGGGTTTAAGGACTCTGCTAGAGGGTGCAATGGGACCACAGAAAAGGGGCACTATACTCATACTGGGGGTTCAGATTCCAAATGTGAAGGATGAGAATGAGTTAGGCAGAGAAGGATAGGAGAGGAGATAGCAGACACACAGACAGGGACATCTGGAAATGCACAGCTGACCACGAAGTGCCAAAGTCATGTCTGACAGGAGGGAAGGTGAGGGGCAAGCCAGCTGGGAAACACCTCAGAGGCCCCAGGGTTTGAACCTCACCCTGGAGACTACTCAGGGCTAAGGGAGGATTTTAGGTGGCCAAGTGAAATCAGCAGATGTGGGGTGGGGAGGATTTTAGAACGATTGGAAGAGCAAGAGACAGGAGAGACAGAAATCTAGTTAGCACCTCTCCACGACAGGTGAGCAAACAGTGGAGAAAGGGCAGATCCTGGAGGCATATTTATGAGGTCAAACTGGAGAAGAGAAAAGAAGAAAAGAGTGAAGTGAGGAGTGGACACAAGGCTAAGGCAGAATGGGGCCCAGAGCATCCCCACCACCATCTAGACTGCTCAGGACTGTCTATGATGACTGACGTGAACTACAGCATCTATGCTCAAGTACTTTGGAATAGGAGACAGTTTGGGTGGCTGGAGGGAAAGATTTTACATGAGCTTTGAAGTCTCTTCTAATGTTTATATTTTTACCTGGATTCCAGCTACTCACTCAAGCGGATCCAACCAAAGCCTAAGCCATGATGCTACCCACTGAGACAATAAATGACATCTTACCAGAGAACCGGGATGGGGCTGGAAGGACCTTCTACCATCAGTATGAGATAAGTAAGTGCAAAGGGCACCAGGAATGAATGAACTGAGTTTTACACTGGTGCAAGGAGAAAGCAGGAGCAGGAAGCTAGCAGCAGAACAAAAGTGTGGGATTACAAACAGCCACCCACCAATGAGTTTCTCCAGGCTCTTGGAGTAGTTGCCACTTTATTTTTTTCTGAGACGGAGTCTTGCTCTGTCACCAGGCTGGAGCGCAGTGGCGCAATCTCGGCTCACTGCAACCTCTGCCTCCCAGGTTCAAGTAACCCTTCTGCCTCAGCCTCCCGAGTAGCTGGGACTACAGGTGTGTGCCAACACGCCCAGCTAATTTTTATATTTTTAGTAGAGAAAGGGTTTCACCATGTTGGCCAGGATGATCTCGATCTCTTAATCTCATGATCCACCCGCCTCGGCCTCCCAAAGTGCTGGGATTACAGGCGTGAGCACCACGCCCAGCCACTTGCCACTTTTTTTGACAAATGTGACCAATGGTAAAGAGCAATGTCATAGGTGATGTGATCAGAATACAGGCTGCAGAGTGGTTTTTTCAACAGACAGTCCATAAGCCAGTCTAAGAACAAGCAGGGCTCCCACACTGACTGTGGATATCAGGGAGCTTTTAAATGAAGGCAGGGCAGAAGGGGGATCTTCTGATTTTAGTAAGACATATAAATGAGATACAAAGTAGGAATTAGCAACTTGCACACATCTTTCCTGGAACTGGCACATGGCTAACCATGGTATCTAGGTCGGTCAAAGAGCTCACTCAAAGACAGAACAACGCTTTTCCAACAGTCTTGTTGTGGGTTTTTTCACTAGACTTTTAGGAATGCTCAGGATCAAGGCTTTATTTAAGACCGACATTTTTAATTAGTTCTAACATTAGCCCACTAACCCAACGGTTGTAACGAAATACGGGGGATGGATCAAAATCTTAGTAACTATAAGCTTGCCACTCCTTGTGCAGGGGCTGCCTGGACAGCGTTATGTCCATACAAAGGGGCAAGAGCCAGGCCAGGGTCTGGCCTCTGCAAATACTTGAAATTCACCTGAACAACCTGTCCAATGAGGTAACAGGTCTGGCTTCATGAAACAGTCTGAGGTCACCAGAAATGGGAAATGGGCTTGCTAGTGAAGTAAGAACTCCCCCAAACACAGCCTGGGCAACAAGAGCGAAACTCTGTCTCAAAAAATAATAATAATATTAATTCCCACAAATAAGTACTTAGTCCTACAGAACACTTTCTGAGACATCTAAGTCTCCAAAAGCACTGCTTATACACTCCCCTCTGCATTCTGTTCCAGTCGCAGTACTGTCCTTCATCCCCGCAGCTGTTTATTTTTTGGAAGAAAAAAGAACTCTGTGGTGAGCTTTTTTGCTATTTTAGGGTCCATCATTTTACTTTAAAAAGAACTCTATCAAGGGTATTTTAGAAAATAGTTAGGGTTGGTGAAATTAAAAATACTCTGTATCTTTTCCTCCGTCAAACTACGTTAAAGTAAGGCAGAGATTCTTGGATCTGGAGTCCCAGACATACCAGTTGAAGCCACAAGAGGCAGCGGCAAGCTGCTCATGACATTGCTGCCAAGCTGTGGAGAAGAAACAGCTTTGTCACGATGCCGACCTCAGGCAGGTGTCTCAGTTCCCAGAGGTGCAGCCCTGAGCCATCAATCCTCCCAGACAGGAGCCACTTGTCACAAGCTGTTTATGAAGCACATCTATGTGGCGAAATTGTTCTTCTCTGTTCCTTTTTTTTCTTCTCTCTTCTCCTCATCTTCATTTCCTCATTTTTTGTTCCCTTTTTAATCCCTTCATTCTTTTATTGTTTCAATTATTTATTATTTTATTATTCATTTTGAACTCTTGTTCAAAGGCCTACTGCCTCTCTGCAATAGCACAATATTAATCCTTCATCCCAATCACATTTGATCCTTAGAAATATTCCCCATCTTGTTTGATCTCTTCCAACTTTATCGCCAAATCTTAGTAACCATCAGCTTGCCAGTCCTTGTACAACATATTTTTTTAAACATGGACATCATAGATGTGGGGTAATGGTGTTCCATTAGTATATCCAGAAGTATAAACAGTTATTAGGAGGCATATTCGTTTCTTAGGACTGCTCAGAAACAAGTTACCACAAATTTCGTGGCTTAAAACAATGCACAATGCTCATTTATTCTCTTACAGTTCTGGAGGCCAGAAGTCCAAAATCGGTTTCACTGAGTTAAACTCAAGGAATCAGCAGAGCCAGTTCCTTTGGCAGCTCCAGGGGAGAATCTGCTTCCTTGCTGTTCCGCTTCTGAAGGCTGCTCATGATCCCTTCCTCGTGTCATTCCAACCTCCGGCCTCCACTGTCACAGCTCCTCCTGCTGTAGTCAAATCTCCCTGTGCCTCACTCTCACAAGAACATTTGTGATAACATTTAAGCCCCACCCCAATAATCCAGGAAAATCTCCCCATCTCAAGATCCTTTATTTGATCACATCTGCAAAATCCCTTTGCCATATAATGTAATAGCTACAGGTTCCAGGAATTAGAACATGGATATCTTAGGGGCCTAGTACAGAGGGGCTACAGCAACTCCATCCATTTCTATTTCCTTCAAGAGAGCAGCAAAAGGGAATGACCTCGCTTAAAGGATAACCATGAATCTCCTCCTACTGGAAGAAAATGATCAATTCTAGTACTTTATTGATAACATATTATTTGTGATCTCTTAAAACCTATCTCTACTTATCAGTGTGTCATAACACCAACACCAGAAAACTAACAAAATGGAGAGCTGGTGTGGGAGGCATAATTCTAAACTGACCTCCCAGATTCCCAGCTCCTGGTCTACATATTCCGGATAATCCCCTCCCCTTGAGTATGGGTGGGACCTGCGAATATGATAGGATGGCACTCCCTTGATCGCACCGCATAACATGTGAGACTCTGTCAGAGCCCACTGACTGAGATTCTCCTGCTGACTTTGAAGTGAGGTGCCATACTGTAAGAGAGCCCTGTCACTACAAACTGAGGATGGGTTTCTAGGAGCTTAGAGTCCCAGGTAATAGCCAGCAAGAAAATGAGGACCCCATCCTAGAACTGCAAGAAAATGAATTCTGCCAACAACTTCAATGGGCTTGGAAGAGGACCTCAGCTAAGATAGACTCAGATGAGATCACAGCCCCCACTGACACCTTCACTTCAGCCTGGTGAGATCCTGAGCAGAGGACCCAGCTCACCCATGAAAGAATTCTGGCTCACAGAAACTGAGATAATAAATTTGTGTTCTTTTAAGTCACTAACTGTTAAGCAAAACAGAAAACTAATACAGTTGGCAAGCACAGAATTTGAACAGGGAATTACAATGACAGACTTTGGGAGGGTCAATAAACTATCTGAAATTATATGAAAATTTTAGAGTACATCTGCATTTAACTAAGGAATGGGTTCATAACTTGCATCATATCCTCAACATACGAGTGGCCCAAAACAGATGAAGAATACCAAACTGGGAGTCTAATGGAGCAAAATACAATCTTTTGAGGTCCTAATCTGACATGATATCAAAGAGTAAGAAAGTTCCATAAAGAAAAAGTAGGGACTAATAAATCTTTCTTTGTTAATATCCTTCCATCTCTTATCACACAGGGCAAAGTAGAGTGAAGATGTAGGAGTACATTTCCTTGCGAAGTATTTCTGTAGAAATATAGTACTTCCTCCCTCCCTCAGGGCAAGATTCACTGCCTTTAACAGAACTAGTACACAACAGACAGGGCTCACCACATGCTAAAGTTGCCTTCCTTATCACCTTGACCTCATCCTCAGGGCCCCTTTCCTAACACTCTGCTGTAGCTTCTCACTGCTCTATGGCTAAAGGTTTCAAAATCCTTTTCCAAGCTTCCCTCAATGAACTAAGTCCTCACTCTTCATCTCAAGGGTATCTGCACAAACACTTCCACCCATGCAGGTGACCAATGATTGATATCTTTCTATTACTTGATTTCCTAGCAACCAAAAAAGTCAACCTGCCTGGGAATCTAACCAATCAGGATTTTAATTCAAAGCACATACATTCGCCTAATGTCAATACCATGCTATGTACTGATCCCTACTGAAAGCTAAAATGGAAAGACATTCATAAATAAATTCTGAATTAGCAAATCAGATTGGTTTTTAATCAGAAAGGGGTAACGAGGCCGATTTTATCCAATTCAGCATTTATTTTCTAAGCACTTACAAATATGCAACCCACTGAATTAGGCTCTGTAGAGAATACAAAGATTTCTAAAACAACTTCCTTACATTCCCAAAGTTAGAATACGCTGGTGGCAGTAGCATGAAAATAACTCAATAACTCTTTTAACTCTTTTAAGGCAGAAAGAAAGAAGTTGTATAACAGAGATATAAACAGCATTGTAGGAGAAAAGAAGAGGTATGAAGTCTGACATGGTGGGCCTTGAAGAATGAATAGGTGAGAGCATTTGGGATGTCCATTCCAAACTGAAGCAGCATGAAGTTAAAGGTGGAGAGAAGGCTAAACATACATGATGTGTGCACAGAGGGAGTATGTCAAGGAGGAGTACAGGCTGACAACCGGATACAACAGGGCATGAGGCTGGACACAACAGGACAGCCCTTGCAGGATGGGACCCAATTGTAAGAGGTCAAAACAGACCAGCGTTATCCTGTGGGTAATGAGATACCAGGAAAGGATTTCACTATGTTGTTGTCGCTGCTGCTAGTGTATGTGCATTAGGGCATTCTTGCAGTGCTGTAAAGAAATATCTTAGACTGGGTAATCTACAAGAAAAGAGGTTTCATTAGCTCACAGTTCTGCAGGCTGAAAGGAAGCATAATGTCAACATCTGCTGGGGATGCAGCACATCACATGATGAAAGCAGAAGCAAGAGAGAGTCGGGAGGGAGGTGCCACACATACCTTTACATGACCAGATATCATAAGGACTCACTCACTTATTGCAAAGATGGCACCAACTCATGAGGGATCTGCCCCCATGCTGGGGACAAATATCCAAAATGTGTGTGTGTGTGTGTGTGTGTGTGTGTGTGTGTATGTGTAAAATCATGAGAGTAATAGAATCCAGTGATTTAAGAAAATACCTTTGGTAGCAGTAGGAGAAACCACTTGTAGAAGCTAAAGATCAGAGAAATGAAAAACAGTGAAGAGTCCATAATAATACAGGTCCTGATAGCTAACATGTTTTTTTGTTTGTTTGTTTTTGTTTTGTTGAGACAAAGTCTCACTCTGTCACCCTGGTTGGAGGGCAGTGGTGCAATCTCGGCTCATTCCAACCTCCACCTCCAGGGTTCAAGTTGATTCTCCTGCCTCAGCCTCCTGAGTAGCTGGGACTACAGGCACATGCCACCACGCCAAGCTAATTTTATGTATTTTTAGTAGAGATAGGGTTTCACTGAGTTAGCCAGGATGGTCTTGATCTCCTGACCTCGTGATCCACCTGCCTCGGCCTCCCAAAGTGCTGGGATTACAGGCGTGAGCCACCGCGCCCAGCCAGCTAACACGTATTAAACACTAAGCACTATACCTGTATTGTCTTCTTTGATCTTCAAGACAACCTCACAAAGCAGGTACTATGACTAACCTCATTTTCTGCCCGAGAAAACAGAGGCTTTGAGAAATTAAGCAGCTCTCCCAAAGTCATGAAGCTAGTGGGTAGAAGGAACAGGTTCTTAAATCAAGTTTGAGTCCAAAGCCCAAATTTTTACTACATCATTTCTCAGGTAACAAGGTCTGAACTAGAGCAGTGGCAGGTGATAATGGGAAATGTTTCAGGGGCAGAATCAATTTGGGAATGAAGAAGAGGAAGAAAGAGAAATCAAATATAACTGAAAAATTTCTTGCCCAGCTGTGTGCAGGTGGGGACATCACAGGCCAAGATGACAGCATAGAACTGAAAATTCCATTACTGGCTACAGCAAATGAAGAGCTACTAAATCTGTGAATTTCATGGGTGACCTCAGCTCATACATTAGCACCTCATTCTATGAGAATTTAACCAGCTATGGGCTAGTTTTTCTTATTAATATATATTCAATAGAAGCTGAAGTAGCTGGGCGTGGTGGCTCACGCCTGTAATCCCAGCACTTTGGGAGGCCGAGGCGGGTGGATCACGAGGTCAAGAGATTGAGACCATCCTGGTCAACATGGTGAAACCCCGTCTCTACTAAAAATACAAAAATTAGCTGGGCATGGTGGCACGTGCCTGTAGTCCCAGCTGCTTGGGAGGCTGAGGCAGGAGAATTGCTGGAACCCAGGAGGCGGAGGTTGCGGTGAGCCGAGGTCGGGCCATTGCACTCCAGCCTGGGTAACAAGAGCGAAACCCGTCTCAAAAAAAAAAAAAAAAAAAAAAGAAGCTGAAGTAGCTTCCTAGTAGACCAACCAAGTGGGAGGCACTGACACCTACCGATGGGCACCCTGCACCTTCACCATCACCACAAGCCAGCCTCCATGATTGCCAACGGGTCATCTGCTTTTCATCTTATTACATTCTTGTCCCCTTTCGGCCATTCTATTCATTAACTACCTCTTTATCACCAAGCAGAGAAGCACAGAGTCAGATGGTAAAACTCAAACTGATAAAAATCTGCCCGCTAAGCGTTTCTGATTAAAGATTTTCAGAGGCAGGTATCACAACTGCTGTGCAAAAAGGAAATCTGTGAAATCAACTAGCCATGCTTTCCCCAAAACCTAACAACATGAAGAACTCAAAATTTATTATATAAAGGTTAGGTAACAAGAAGCTGTCTGTAAGTCTCAAGTGACTTATTTAAGTCTATAGTCTCTGTGACTTGCCACCAAATAGGTGGGTGACACTTGAGAGCTTCAATGCCAGTCATCTTCCTCTTCTTTTCATTGATCTTTCTTAGATTTGCACATCTTTCCCCAGAATTGACCTGTAGTGTGGTAAGTAACAACACCCTCAATAGTGACTCCACAAGAGTTGACAGCCCCTCAGGGGTTATGTCAGATGTTTACCAGTGACGCCTCACATGGATCATCTGCTGATCTGAACAGTCATAAAGCCTGTGATATCATCCATTTTCACCAGACCAAACCTTCTCCTAAATTAGTATTAGCCCAGTTGGCATCTTTTTTTAATACTGACAGAGCTTTATGCAGTAACAAATTCCAAAGTTCTTCCATCTCCTCTATCACGTGTCTTTCATCTTGCTATGTATTGTTAGCTGCATTGGGACAGTAGTTTACATGTGTTACATGGTCTGCAGTTTGTCATTCATAACCATTCAGGTGTCAAGTGATTCTTCTCTTGTATACTTAGGGAAGTCATTGTTGCTTCACTTTTTATCATCTTTACTTTCTTAAAAGTCAGTAAGACTTGGAAAAATAGAATGTTTCTTATTAGCATCACTTTCCATACACCTTACATGAGGTTAATAATGTCATAAAACTAAATTAACTGCAATTCGGGCCGGGTGCAGTGGCTCACGCCAGTAATCCCAGCACTTTGGGAGGCCGAGGCAGGCGGATCACCTGAGGTCAGGAGTTTGAGACCAGCCTGACCAACATGGAGAAACCCCACCTCTACTAAAAATACAAAATTAGCTAGGTGTGGTGGCGCATGCCTATAATCCCAGTTACTTGGGAGGCTGAGGCAGGAGAATCACTTGAGTCTGGGAGGCGGAAGTTGCAGTGAGCTGAGATCGCGCCATTGCCCTCCAGCCTGGGCAACAAGAGCGAAACTCCATGTCAAAAAAAAAATTTATGGTGCTCGCTTCGGCAGAATATATACCAAAACTGGAACGATGCAGAGAAGATTAGCATGGCCCCGGCGCAAGGATAACACGCAAATTCATGAAGCATTCCATATTTTTTTAATATAAAAAAAAGAAGAAAAAATTATGAGTCTACCATAGACTAACAGAAAATGGAGCCCAGTACATAACCAATACCGCCACCTGTTGGTGCCAGGCAGTGTTGACTCTCTTTCGCTTGGAATAATGGCTTTCTTTGTTTCTACCTGTCAAAGTTAATAGTTTCAAAATTCCTGTATATGGGAGCCACTATCTCACTTTTCACTTTTTGAGCCTGATAAAAGCAAAAACAACCATTTCTGAAAATGTCTTAGATTATCATGACAACACAAATTTGAATTTCTGTTGTTTCTTTGACTACAAAGGTAGTCATAATTTGTTTGACAAGGTGTCTTCAAAGAATTATTTGTCTTTGCAGAATCCATGCTAGATGGACAAATATTTTCATATCAGTCTTTTTTTTTTTTTTTTTTTTTTTTGAGACGGAGTTTCGCTCTTGTTACCCAGGCTGGAGTGCAATGGCGCGATCTCGGCTCACCACAACCTCCGCCTCCTGAGTTCAAGCAATTCTCCGGCCTCAGCCTCCCGAGTAGCTGGGACTACAGGCTGCGCCACCATGCCCAGCTAATTTTTGTATTTTTAGTAGAGACGGGGTTTCACCATGTTGACCAGGATGGTCTCGATCTCTTGACCTCGTGATCCACCCGCCTCGGCCTCCCAAAGTGCTGGGATTACAGGCGTG
>PVKV010020490.1:9353-39758 GCA_004027835.1 Alouatta palliata | reverse complement strand
CCCAGGCTGGAGTGCAATGGCACGATCTCGGCTCACCGCAACCTCCGCCTCCTGGGTTCAAGCAATTCTCCTGCCTCAGCCTCCCGAGTAGCTGGGACTACAGGCACGTGCCACCATGCCCAGCTAATTTTTGTATTTTTAGTAGAGACGCGGTTTCACCATGTTGACCAGGATGGTCTCGATCTCTTGACCTCGTGATCCACCCGCCTTGGCCTCCCAAAGTGCTGTGATTATAGGCGTGAGCCACCGCGCCCGGCCTGGGGGAATTTTGTTTTGTTTTGTTTTTTGAGACAGTCTCGCTCTGTCGGCCAGACTGGAGTAGAGTGGCACGATTTTGGCTCACTGCAACCTCTGCCTCCCAAGCAGCTGGGATTTTAGGTATGTGCCACCACACCCGGCTGATTTTTAAAATTTTTTGTAGAGATGAGGTTTCACTACTTGCCCAGGCTGGTCTTGAACTCCTGACCTCAAGTGATCCGCCAGCCTCGGCCTCCCAAAGTGCCGGGATTACAGGCATGAGCCACTGTGCCTGGCCAGTTGTGGGATCTTATACCACTTCCTCAACTACTCCACATGACACAGGGAAGGATTTGAACCCTGGTGGAGGCGGGGTGCTACTTGCACCCCCTTCCCATTCCAGCCATTTCCTGCCAAAACTCTGACAGTTCTAGGCTCCCAGTCTGACTCCCCACTCCTGCACTACGTGACCCCGACAAGTGACTCAAGCCCTCTGTGCCTCAGTTTCCTCATTTGGAAAACAGCTCAGTGACATAGGGTCCCTGGAGGAACCCATGAGCAGCAAGCTCAGGGCCTGGCACTGGGGGAGACCTCCACGGATGGGGGTCAAGATGACGATCAAGAGGTGAATAATAACCACCAGTTGAAAGCTGCTTCCAAAAAACAAAAAGATGTGAAGATTTTTTGGTTTTGTTTTTTTGAGACAGAGTCTGGTTCTGTCATCCAGGCTGGAGTGCAATGGCGCAATCTCAGCTCACTGCAACCTCCACCTCCCGGGTTCAAGCGATTCTCCTGCCTCAGCCTCCCAAATGTCTAGGATTACGGGCGCCCGCCACCACGCCCGACTAGTTTTGTATTTTTAGTAGAGACGAGGTTCCACCATGTTGGCCAGGCTGGTCTTGACCTCCTGACCTCAAGCAATTTTCCCGCCTCAGCCTCCCAAAATGCTGGATTACAGGCGTGAGCCACTGCAACCAGTCTGAAGATGTTTTCTTTTTCTTTCTTTTTTTTTTTTTTTAAGCGGCAGAGAGAGGTGAGACAAAGTCAGCAGCTCCCTGCAAAGGCTCCTGGGGAAGCTGGACCACTCGGAACTCTCCTGGCACCACTCCCGGACCCTTCGCTCCCCGCACCATCTGCTTCCGCCCACAGCCCCCTCTGTGCCTGCTGTTCCCCAGGGAGTGGTTCCCTCCCAGATGAGTGGAGGTTGGGGAGGCCCCGACCCCCTGGAGCTGCTCTTTAAAGGTAATATTTATGGTATCCCCGTCTGTGCTTGCAGGCTGGGGGATGCTGCCTCTCCCACAAACTTTAGCCCCACCTTGAGGAAATCCTACTCTGGAGAAGACAGGGCACAGCACCAGCACCCCCATATGGGAGGGGTGAAGAGAAACCCAAAGTGGCCGAGTGCCGTGGCTCACACCTGTCATCCAGCACTTTGGGAGGACAAGGTAGGAGGATTACTTAAGATCAAGAGTTCAAGGCCATCTTGGCCAACATAGTGAAACACCGTCTCTACTAAAAAAAAAAAAAACCAAATACAAAAATCAGTTGGCAGTGTTGGTGTGAGCCTGTAATCCAGCTACTCAGGAGGCTGAGGCAGGAGAATCGCTGTAACCCGAGTGATGGAGGCTGTAGTGAGCCCAGATCGCACCACTGCACTCCAGCCTGGGCGACAGAACAAGATTCTGTCTTAAAAAGGCTGGGCGTGGTGCCTCACACCTGTAATCCCAGCACTTTGGGAAGCCGAGGCGGGCGGATCACAAGGTCAGGAGGTCTAGACCAGCCTGGACAACATAGTGAAACCCCGTTTCTTAAAAAAAAAAAAAAAAAAAAAGGGACCGGAAGGGAGAGAAGAGTTTGGAGGCACACAGGGAGGAGAGCTAAGGGGCTTCCTGGAGTAGGGAGCGCCAGACAAAGCCAGCAGACACACAGAAAACACCAGTCCATGCCCAGCAAACAGCACGTGCAAGGGGAGGTGGGATTCAGCCTGCTGGGCACGCCAAGCCTCATTGGAAGCTCTGTGTCCCTGGAGTCAAATGGGAGGAAAGTCAGCATGGACCACATCGCACCAGCCCGAGGGCTTCCTGGAGGAGGAGGAGGAGGAAAATAAGTGGAACCCGGCCATGAGAAAGCAGGATCTCCTTTGAGGACTTAACCTAGGGGAGCCACCCCAGTAGCGGCAGAGCCAAAGTCCAGATACAGGCGCTAGCCACCTTCTCTGCCGGGGGGAGGATGCTCTCTTGTGGGATCTGACGTTTTGAAATCCGGCCATGTGTAAAGCAAAGGTCCAAGTGGCAGATGATAAATGTTAAAAGATAATTAGTAGTGTTAATAACCGCTCACGTTACCCAGTGCCTGCACACGCTAGACACGAGGCTGAGTTTAACCCAAACTGGAAAGGTCTCCATCTCCTCCCTGGACCCAGGGTGGTCACAAACTGGCGGCCCGCGGGCCGGGCCGGATCCTTTTTCAGACCTCTCCTGCACACAGACAGCGGCAAGCCTCACATTGTCACCCCCGAGAGGACGCCCTGGGCTATCAGTCTGGATTGGCTAGTCAGCACCGTTTATGAATGGACTCTTTGGCCTTTGGCCTCCAGGAAATCTGATTGGCTTTCACCAGCAGTCTGCCCCCTGATTGGCTGGGGTGCTCCTGGACCACTAACAAAGTTTCCAGTCAAAGGAGACCCAAAACTGGGGCTGATGAGGAAAACTCCTTCAGGTACCAGATTGGTTAGAATTCCAGTTCTCTGGCTTCCTGGCGGGTACTTCCCTCTTTGGGCCTCAGTTTCTTCCTCTGAAAAATGGAACTGACTAATAATAGCACTGAGTACTTGGGCTGTTGGAGAACTGAACGCATGAGAGGGCTTAGCCTGTTAATATAAACGGTTATTACCACTTTACTGTTATTTTATTATTGTTTTAGTCTTCTCCCACGGGATGTTTATTTTTATTTTTGAGATAGGGTCTTGTGATCATGGCTCACTGCAGCCTCAAACTTCTGCACTCAGGAGATCCTTCTACCGGGTGCGGTGGCTCACACCTGTAATTCCAACTGTTTGGGAGGCCGAGGCGGGTGGATCACCTGAAGTCAGGACTTTGAGACCAGCCTGGCCAGCATGGTGAAACCCCATGTCTACTAAAAATACAAAAATTAGCCGGGCATGCTGGGGCAGGCCTGTAATCCCAGATACTTGGGAGGCTGAGGCAGGGAGAATTACTTGAACCCGGGAGGTGGAGGTTGCAGCCAGCCGAGATTGCACCACTGCACGCCAGCCTTGGGTGTCAGAGCAAGACTCCTTCTCAAAAAAAAAGAAAAAAAAAAAAAGATTTTTCTGCCTCAGCCTCCTGAGTTGCTGGGACTACATGAGCCATCACACCTAGTACACTTAAGACTTTGATTCCATGCTCCTTCCTGGCTTCCTGCCCTTTTTTACCCGCCCCCCAACCCACCCCTCCAGAGGAGTCTTTCCAGCCCCTCAATATGGGCATGTCCTCTCCTGCTCTGGCACCTTCCATAGCTCCCTATTTCCCTAGGGGGAAGGTCTAATCTTTTCAAAATCAGCACCGAAGGCCCTGGAAGCAGTAAGTCCTGGCCATCAGCCTCTAGTGCTAAAAACTAGGTTCAAGTCTAGTTTCCCATATAACAGGTAGAGAAGGCTACATGCCTCTGGGCCTTTGCCTGCACTGTGGCCTCTGCCCAGAATGCCTTCATTCAGTCGGGCAGTCCGTGCTCACCCCTCCACCTCCGTGGATGGACGCCTGCGCTGGGTTGGTCCGGATAGGAAGCTGGAACTGTCTGGGTTCAAATCCTGCCTGACTCTGTCACCTACACTCTGGGAGAACCGGACAGTGGCTATGATTCTCTGAACCTCAGTTTCCCTTTTTGTAACACAAAACTCATCATCAGGAAATGTCTGACCCCCCTCATGGAACCGGCCCCACTTCCTGACGTCAGCAGCACCCCCATTCGCCTACCCGGAGGCGGTTTCTCTATTTTAAGAGGCCGCGGGCGGGTTGGCATCTAACTGGGGCTGGAGGCGGGGCTGCCCCCCCCAACACCACGCTGCTCGCCAATCCCGCCCCGCCCCCTTCTCTCCGCCCAAGTCCCCCACTCTTGCCTCTGGCCTTAGTGCCTCCAGTTCTGCCCCACCACCCGCCAGAGACGGGGCGTCTCTGATCTGCAGCTCAGCCCGTGCCTACCCTGACCACCCCTCGACCTGGCTTCCCACCACCTGCTGAGTTCGCAGTCCAGCAGGTGATGGGCTCCCGTGCAGCTCCAGGTTGGAGACCCGCCTGCCCCATCCCTCTCACTCCCTCAACCCGCCTGGAGCTAACCTCAGTCCCCGACCCCCATCCCACCTGCTCAGTCCTCCCTAGGTTCCAGCTTCTGTCAATCTTTTTCATTTCCCTAAATACCGCACCTGCTGCAATGCCCCGCCACCCTTGGCTGCCTCCTCTACCTCAGGGTTCCCAGCAACGCCTGGGTCAGGTGCCTCCTTTTCCTCTGAGTCCCTCATCACAGCTGACCACTCCGTGTGGTCACCGCTGCTCCCAACAGGTTGGGGTTTCCAGGAGGGCGGCTTCAGAGGTTGCAGAACACTCCGCTGCCTCTCCAGAGCCGGGTACACAGCAGGCGCTCCACAAATGTTCGTTGGGGAAATGCTGAATCCCAGGTTCCCTACCTGAGAACTTGGTCGTTAAGTCCCAGAGGGGAATGGCCAAAAAAAATTTTTTTTTTAAAAGACGGGGTTTCACAACGTTGGTCAGGCTGGTCTTGAACTGCCGACCTCAGGTGATCCGCCCGCCTTGGCCTCCAAAGTGTTTGCATTACAGGCGTGAGCCACCACGCCCGGCCATGGCCAAATCTTAATTCCCATTTTTCATTTCTTATGATGGGGAAACTGAAGCCCAGAGAAGTCGAAGGGTGGCTGTGCGGGGTCCTGTAGCCCCTGTGTAGCCTCAAACTTAGGTTTCTGCTGTCCCCGACACCTGTGTCCCTACCTCCTGGTGACACAGCCTCCCCTAAACACAAACTAGGTAAAAAGAGGACCCTACGGCCCGTTGGAAAACTGAGGCCCTGAGAAGCAAGGGTGCCCCCCACCCCAGGTCACACTGCTAGTTGGCAGCACCTTGTGACCCAGGAGAGCTGGTTAAGAGCGTAGGATCGAATCCCAGGTGGGCGACCTCTGGAGAATGGCTTGCTGGGACTAGAGCCTCAGTTTCCTTGTTCTGACCAATGGGCGCCTGACAGCCCCAACCTCCCCAGGTCGTCGTAGGGGTGAGCCGAATGGGTATTGTGGGACAGCGACGACCCGAAGAGGTATTAATACATATGAACTAATGTTAATACATCACTAGTAATAGGATTAAAACAGCCATGAACATATGGTGAGCTCTCTGGCTGCTGTTGCTAGCATTATTATTAGAACAACTGGTGGGGAGAGGCAGAGCCCTGAGACGCTTCCTCCCAAGCAATCTCTTGGAGCCTCAGTTTACCTAGGTGTCCAACGGGGACACCTTCCCCCTTCCCACCAGGAGAAAAGCACTTTCAGAAGCTGGTGGTCAAAGAGAAGCGATCTGAGCGTTCCCCGCCCTCTGCCTCAGTTTCCCTACAGCCAGCGAAGGCACGGCCCCCCCCGCCGGCACCTTTGAAGCCGCGTCCACTTGGCCGCGCCCTCTGCCGCCCCCCCCCGCCCGCGCAGGGGCCTCACCTGGAGCCCGCGGCGCCGCAGGAGGCTCGACTCGTCCATGGCCCGGGAGTCCTCGCCGCCAGGCCCGCCCCCGGCCCCGCCCCGGCCTGCCAGGCCCCGCCGCCGGGTGCCATTGGCCAGACTGGTCAGCTGACGCGGCCTGGCCCCGCCCCTCCTGGGGAGCCAGACCACAAGGGCCCGCCCCCATTGGGTGAGCTGGCCCCGCCCCTCCAGCGGAGCACAGAAGTAAATATTTTGCATGAATCCTCTCAGAAGTAAGGGAGCACCATTCAGCCCCATTTTGCAGATGAAGAAACTGAGGCTCAGAGAGGTTAATCAATGCGCCCAGCGCATTGGCCGGGCGCAGTGGCTCACGCCTGTAATCTCAGCACTTTGGGAGGCCGAGGTGCGCAGATCACTTGAGGTTAGGAGTTCGAGACCAGTCTGGCCAACAAGGTGAAACTCCGTCTCTACTTAAAAAAAAAAAAAAAAAAAAAGCCGGACGTGGTGACGCACACTTTTAATTCCAACTGCTCAGGAGGCCGAGACAGGATAATCGCTTGAACCTGGGAGACGGAGGTTACAGTGAGCCGGGATCGCTCGGCTGCACTCCAGCCTGAGCAACAGAGCGAGACTCTGTCTCCAAACAAACAAAAAAACCACACACAAACAACAACAACAATGTGCCCAGTACACACAGCAGAACTGGTTCTAGGGTGAGGGGAGTGAGGATCTCACTCTTGTGCAAAAGTTGAGAGGGTCCCAAAAAACTCAGCTATCAAGAGAAATAAATTTTAAAAACTCAAAAGTAATGAAAACATTTATGATGAACAAAACATCAAAACTTTTATTTTTTTATTTTATTTTTAGAGAAGGTGCGGGGGGGTGGTGTCACTATATTACCTAGGCTGGTCTTGAACTCCTGGCCTCAAATGACCCTTCCTCCTAGGCTTTCCAAAGTGTTGGGATTACAAGTATGAGCCACTGAGTATGGCCAAAACATCAAAACTTTTTTCTTTTTGAGACAGAGTTTCGTTCTTGTCGCCCAGGGTGGAGTGCAGTGGCACAATCTCAGCTCACTGCAACCTTCGCCTCCTGGGTTCAAGTGATTCTCCTGCCTCAGCCTCCCGAGTAGCTGGGATTACAGGGACACACCACCATGCCTGGATAATTTTTGTATTTTCAGTAGAGATGGGGTTTCACCATGCTGGCCAGGCTGGTCTCAAACTCCTGACGTCAAGTGATCTGCCCACCTTGGCCTCCCAAAGTGCTGGGATCACAGATTACAGACGTGAGCCACCACGCCCAGCAACTCTATATTTCAAATTTGTAAGAAGCAACCAGGCTGTTTCCCAAAGCAAACACCCAGTTAAATTTAAATTTCCATAAACAGTGAACATTTTTTCACTATAAGTATGCCCCCTGCAGTGCTTGGGACATAGTTATATTAAAAAACAATGTGTTGGCTGGGTGTGGTGGCTCATGTCTGTAATCCCAGCACTTTGGGAGGCTGAGGTGGGTGGATCCTCTGAGGTCAGGAGTTTGAGACCAGCCCGGGCAACACGGTGAAACCCTGTCTCTACTCAAACTACAAAAATTAGCCAGGCATGGTGACGTGCACCTGTAATCCCAGCTACTCAGGAGGCTGAAGCAGGAGAATCACTTGAACCCAGGAGACGGAGGTTTCAGTGAGCTGAGATCGTGCCACTGCACTTCAGCCTGGGTGACAGAACAAGACTGTCTCAAACAAAACAAAACAAAACAAAACAATGTGTTGGTTGTCCGAAATTCTGATTTAACTGGGAATTTAATTAAAATGTTATTTAATGAATGATGACTATAAGTGAGTTTGTTAAATGAATGAATAGATTTTCTCCTGGTACATTCCTGTGCATCCTTCAACACCCTCTTTAGACCCTTCAGGGGCATCAGGGTCTCTTGGCCACGTGGAGGGAAGCTCCCCTCTCCTCGGGGTGAAGGTCTCTGAAAAGGCAGAAGCCAAGTGGGTGGGGAAGTCTTGTGTTTTATCTGGCAATCCTACAGTAAGTGAACTTCAGGCTGTAGCTTGCTCACCCCAAGTGATGAGAAGCTCATGTCCTGCAATGTCCAGTTGTTCTGACTCTGGGCAGTTCTGCCTCAAGGTACTCCTTCAGTTCAGCCTGGGGTGGACACGTGACTGAGAGTCTTTTATCCACCTCAGCCTGTGATTGGTTCAAGATGGACATGTGACCCAAGCTCAGCCTATTAGAGCCCTCCCTGGGACTTTGAATGAAATCCTGGTGAAAGAGAGGTTCCCTGAACCAGGGTTGGGTTGGGCATATGAGAACTTGCTGGAGAGAGAGCCACCAGAGAGGTGTCAGATGCCCCTGCTCCATCTGGAGAACATTACACAGAACTGCCTCTCAAATGATCCCTCAACGGGCAAGAAAGAGTGCTTATTGACTGACTGACTGAATGAATGAATGAATGAATGAGTGAATGAATTAATGCAGTTTTTCTAGGGTCAACACCTATACAGTCTTCAAAATCCATTTCAGATTCTCTTTGAGAAGCGCCAGAGAACCTTGTATTGAATGCACAAATACATTTTATTCTTGTGAGCTTCTACACACCCATCAAAACCCTCCCCATATGTCTCTATAAGGGACATCAGGAAGTGTGGTGGTTGAATGAATGTTTTCTTGGTAACCTTTTGTGTCTTCTTTAAAACATCCTCTCATCTGGCCAGGAATGGTGGCTCCTGCCTGTAATCCTAGCACTTTGGGAGGCTGAGGTGGGAGGATCACTTGAGACCAGGAAGTTTGAGACCAGCCTGGACAACAGAGTGAGAAAACATTTTTTTCTTTTCTTTTTTTTTTTTTTTGGGTGGGGGTGGAGTTTTGCTCTTGTCACCCAGGCTGGAGTGCAGTGGTGCAATCTCAGCTCACTGCAACCTCCACCTACGGGGTTCAAGCGATTCTCCTGCCTCAGCCTCCTGAGTAGCTGGGATTACAGGCATGTGCCACCACACTCGGCTAATTTTTATATTTTTAGTAGAGACGGGATTTCGTCATGCTGGCCAAGCTGGTCTTGAACTGCTGACCTCAGGTGATCCGCCCACCTTGGCCTCCTAAAGTGCTGGGATTACAGGCATGAGCCACCAAGCCCGGCTGTAAGATCACATTTCTACCAAAAATTTAAAAAGAAAAAAATAGCTGATGGCCAGGCATAGCGGCTCACGCTAGTAATCCCAACCCTTTGGGAGGCCGAGGCGGGCAGATCACTTGAGGTTAGGAGTTTGAAACCAGCCTGGTCAACATGGTGAAACCACATCTTTACTACAAATATAAAAATTAGCTGGGCGTGGTGGTGCATGCCCGTAATCCCAGCTACTCAGGAGGCTGAGGCAGGAGAATCGCTTGAACCCAGGAGGTGGAGGTTACAGTGGGCTCAAATCACACCACTGCACTCCAGCCTGGGTGACAGAGCAAGACTCTGTCTCAAAAGTAAACAAACAAACAAACAAAAAAGGCAGGGCATGGTGGCACAAGCCTGTGTCTCAGCTATATCAGAGGCTGAGGTGGGAGGATAGCTTGAACCTGGGAGGTTGAGGCTGGAGTGAGCTATATTATGTCACTGCACTCCAGCCTGAGTAACAGAGTGAGACCCTGTCTCAAAAAAAAAAAAAAAAAATTAAACATCTTCAAATGATCCTCTAGAGGCATTAGAAAGTCCTGGTTGAATGAGGAAAACTGATGAATGATGCCTATGAGTGAGTTTGTTAAAGGAACAAATGGATTTTCTCCTGGCTAACTCCTGTGTGTCCTTCAACACCCTCTTTAGATGATCCTCAATGGCATTAGGGTCTCTTGGCCACGTGGAGGGAAGCTCAGCCCTCCTTGGGCTGAAGCTCTCTCTCTCTGAGAAGAAGGCGGAAGCTGAGGAGGTGGGGAAGTGCTGTGGTTCCTCCCGTCGTGTTTTCTGGGGGCCCCCGTGACTTGATCCTTCCTGCTTTGCCCTCCCCCCAGTCTGTGGGGCATCTGAAAGTGGGGCAGCCCTGGGAACTTATCTCACATGAGCTTCTGGGGCAGCTGGGCGGGGCTGTCAGGGAACCACAGGGCCTTCTGGTAAGCCTGGAGAGGGAGGGAAGGAGGTGGGCGAGCTAAGATGTGGCAAGGGGAAGGTGGGATGTGTCAAACTTCAGAGGGAGCGTCAGGTTGTAACTGATAAGGGGAGAAATATCACCTCACCTTTGTCTGGGGTACCTCTCCAGCTCACACACCTGCTATGGCTCCCTACTGCCCTCAGAGAAAGCCCATCGAGGACCCAGCCCATTTCCCCACAGCCTGTTGCCCCACAGAACCCCAGACCCACTGTGTCCATATTGGTGGTTGCCAAAGCACCTGCTCTGGACTTTTGCCTCTGCTGTGGCCTCTGCTGGAGATGCCCTTTGATTCTATAAATTCTAGCTCAAGTATCCCTCCTCCAGGCAGCCCTCCCTGCTTTGCTTCAGGGCACCCAGTCTCCATCTGTCTCTGATCCCAAGGGGCTAGGGGCATCTGTGTCCAGCTTTTCACCTGCTGGGCCCTGTATCTCCCGAGTTTTTCCAGCAGCTGCCAGACAGAGGCCACTGTGGAAAAACAATGACTAATCACACTAGTCAGAGGGTGGGCAGCTCTCACTGCGAGCCAAGCCCTCCTTCATACTCACAGCAGCCCATTTTGTAGATGGGGAAGATGAGGCCTCAGAGGGCCAACTTTGTTGGGGGTAAGGGGAGCCCTGAGGCACGGTCTCCACTCTGGAAGGGGCCAAACTGCTCCACGAGGGGTAGTTTGAATCCATCTCTTCACCTTCAGCTGGGGCCTCAGGTGGTCTGAGTGTCCCTGGATTCAGTTTTCCCACCTGTGAAATGGGGCAGGTGAGGGACTGTCTGGGAATTTGTGGAGTCGGAGGTCTCAGGATGGTCAGCAGGGGGCCATGACTTGCCTCTAATCTCTCCCTGTTTCCTCCAGCTTTCTTGCTATTTTCTGAGACAGGGTCTTGCTCTGTGGCCCAGGCTGGGGTGCAGTGGTGCAATTAGAGTTCACTGCAGTCTCGACCTCCCTGGCTTAAGCCATCCTTCCATCTTGGTCTCCCAAATAGCTGGGACTCCAAGTGCCTGCCGCCATGCCCAGCAAATTTTTTTTTGAGACCGAGTCTTGCTCTGTTGCCCAGGCTGGAGTGAAGTGACGAGATCTCGGCTCACTGCAACCTCCATCTCCCGGGTTCAAGCGATTCTCCTGCCTTAGCCTCCTGAGTAGCTGGAATTACAGGCGCTGGAATTACAGGCACCCACTACTACACCCAGCTAAGTTTTGTATTTGCAGTAGAGACAGGGTTTCGCCATGTTGCCCAGGCTGCTTTTGAACTCCTAGCCTACAGCAATTCTCCCACCTTGGCCTCCCAAAGTGCTGGATTACAGGCATGAGCCGCCCTGCCAGCCCTCCTCCATCTTTATATATCTCTGTATCTCTGTCCCTCTCTCTGTCTCTGCCCCTCCCCCAGGCCTCACACATCCATCTCCCAGCTGACCCTGGCATGGACCCTGGGGCCAGAGAAGGCTGTTCTGTGTGGGGTCACAGGGTCCCCGTCCCCACTGTGCCAGGCCCAGGACACTGAGTCTTTGTCCCCAACTCACTGACTTCATAGCCTGCCAGGCGCCTGACCCTGCCCAGCCCAGCTGCCCCTTGGGGCCAGGCTTCTTGGAGGAGGGGCCTCTTCCCAGGAGGTTGAAACACATGGTGTGACCCTGCCCACTTCGGCCTCAGTTTCCCCAGATGCTCACCCCCAGGAGAGACCCTCCCCCTCCCCCTCCTCAGTGCCCAGGACTGACAATATTTCTTTTTTCTGTAGTTGATGCACCTCACATAACCTAAAATGCATCCTTTTTTTTTGAGACAGGGTCTCCCTCTCTCACCCAGGCTGGAGTGCAGTGGCGCGATCTCGGCTCATTGCAACCTCCGCCTCCCGGGCTCAAGTGATTCTCCTGCCTCACCCTCCTGAGTGGCTGGGATTATAGGCGCCTGCCACCATGCCTGGCTCATTTTTGTATTTTTAGTAGAGACGGGGTCTCTCCGTGTTGGCCAGGCTGGTCTCGAACTCCTGACCTCAGATGATCCGCCCGGCTCGGCCTCCCAAAGTGTTGGGATTACAGGAGTGAGCCACCGCGCCCGGCCGGAAATTCATCATTTTAAAGCAGACGATTCAGTGACATTTAGCACATTCTCAGTGTTGTGCAACCAGCACCTCTCCTTGGTTCCAGAACATTTGCATCACCCCAAAAGGAAACCCCGCATGCATCAGCAGTCACTTCTCACTCCCGCCTCCCCCCAGCCCCTGACAACCACTCATCTGCTGCCTGCCTCTGTACATTTTCCTATTTTGGGTATTTTATATAAGTGGAGTCATACAATATGGGCCTTTCCTGTCCATCTTCGTCCACCCAGCATGATGGAGTTTTTTTTTGTTTTTTTGAGATAGAGTCTCACTCGGTCACCTAGGCTGGAGTGCAATGGCGAGATCTCTGCTCACTGCAATTTCCACCTCCCGGGTTCAAGTAATTTTCCCTGCTTCAGCCTCCCGGGTAGCTGGGATTATAGGCACATGTCACCACGCCTGGCTAATTTTTGTATTTTTAGTAGAGAGTGGGTTTCGCCATGTTGGCCAGGCTGGTCTCAAACTCCTGACCTCAGGTGATCCGCCCGCCTCGGCCTCCGAATGTGCTGGAATTACAGGCGTGAGCCAAGGCGCCCGGCCAGCATGATGTTTATTAGGGTTCATCCACACGGTAGCTTGCATCAGATCTTCTTCACTGATATTTAGAGGCTTTGCTGACAGTGGGGAGGGAGGGGCAGGAAACAAAATACTCAGAGGCTAAGAAATGAAACATGGGGAAACACTAAGTTGCATGTCTTAATTTTTTATTTTTTTATTTTTTAGAGACGGAGTCTTGCTCTGTCATCCAGACAGGAGTCAGTGGCACGATCACGATTCACGGCAGCCTCAACCTCCTGGGTTCAAGCTATTCTCCATCCTCAGCCTCCTGAGTAGCTGAGACTATGTAGCTCATAGTAAGTAGACTGAGACTAAGTAGCTGGGCTCGCCACCATGCCCAGCTATTTACTTACTGATTGATTTAGAGATGAAGTCTTGCTCTGTCGCCCAGGCTGGAGTGCAGTGGTACATTCTCAGCTCACGGCAACCTCCGCCTCCCAGATTCAGGCGATTCTCCTGCTTCAGCCCCTTGACTAGCTGGGATTACAGGCGCGTGTCACCATACCCAGCTAATTTTTGTTCTTTCAGTAGAGACAAGGTTTCACCATGTTGGCCAAGCTGGTCTTGAACTCCTGACCGCAGGTGATCCACCCGCCTCTGACTCCCAAAGTGCTGGAATGAGGGATGACAGGCATGACCACTGCGCCCAGCCTAACTTTTTATTTTTTCTAGAGATGGGATCTTGCCATGTTGCTCAGGCTAGCCTCAACTCCTGGGCTCAAGTGATCCTCCCACCTCAACTTCTCAAAGTGCTGGGATTAGAGGTGTGAGCCACTGAGCCCAGCCCTAAAGTTGCATCGTTTTTTTTTTTTTTTTTTGAGACGGAGTTTGGCTGTTGTTGCCCAGGCTGGAATGTAATGGTGTGATCTCGGCTCACTGCAACCTCCGCCTCCCAGGTTCAAGCAATTCTCCTGCCTCTGTCTCTCAAGTAGCTAGGATTACAGGCATGTGCCATCATGCCTGACTAATTTCTGTATTTTTATTTTATTTTATTTTTTTTTAAGACAGGGTTTCACCATATTGGTCAGGCTGGTCTCGAACTCCTGACCTCAGGTGATCCACCCGCCTCAGCCTCCCAAAGTGCTGGGATTACAGGCGTGAGCCACCACGCCCAGTTATTTCTGTATTTTTAGTAGAGACAGGGTTTCGCCATGTTGGTCAGACTAGTCTCGAACTCCTGACCTCAGGTGATCCGCCCGCCTCTGCCTCCCAAAGTGCTGGGATTAGAGGTGTGGGCCATCCCGCCCGGCCTAAAGTTGCATCTGAAGGAAAAAAGATATGAGGATCCAGGCGCATAAGGCTGGAGCTTGAGATATGGGGAGATGGGCATTTTAGGGGGCCAGGACGCTGCAGGCTCTTTGTAGAATTTGTTGGAAGGATGAACTCAAGCCATCCAAGAACACTGTTGTCCTTTAGCTCTTGAGTCTCAGTCTCAGAAGCTGGCTAGATGGCCAGGTGAGGTGGCTCATGCCCGTGATCCCAAGGTGGACAGATCATGTGAAGCCAGGAGTTCAAGACCAGCCTGGGCAACATGGCAAAACCCTGTCTCTACAAAAAATGCAAAAATTAGCTGGGCATGGTGGTGCATGCCTGTAGTCCTGGTTCCTGGGGAGGCTGAGGTAGGAGCATGGCCTGAACCAAGGGAGGTTGACGTTGCAGTGAGCCGTGATTGCACCACTGCACTCCAGCCTAGGCCACAGATCAAGACCATGTCTCAAAAGAAGAAAAAAAGAAAAGAATTTGGCAGCCACGCATGGTAGCTCACACCTGTAACCCCAGCACTTTGGGAGGCTGAGGCTAGAGGATCTCTTGAGGTCAGAAGTTCGAGACCAGCCTGGCCAACATGGTGAAACCCTGTCTCTACTAAAAATACAAAAATTAACCGGGTGTTGTGGCGGGTGCCTGTAATTCCAGCTACTCAGGAGGCTGGGGCAGGAGAATTGCTTGAACCTGGGAAGCGGAGGTTGCAGTGAGTGGAGATCGCCCCACCCTACTCCAGCCTGGGGGGCTCCATCTCAATAAAAAAAAAAAAAGGAATTTGGTTAGAGAGGACCAGGGACCTGGCCAAGTGCATGGAACCACAGGGAGCCCAGGAGGCTGGCACCTGGGCATTCTGGTCAGATCTGGGGTCAGCAGGACAGAAGTCCTAGAACCCAGACGTGCCCCAAAGGAGCCTGTGGCCGCTACCATCACCACGACCACGGAGCTGACTTCCTGGGTTTCTCTTTCACTTTGACTTGCCCTAGGGATGGGCTGTGACACTTTTATTCTTTTTTCTTTCTTTCTTTCAAATCTTTTTCCCTTGCTCAGCTTCAAATGTGTTCCGGAGTGGGGACCGGGCAGCCGAACCTCGCTGGTGGCAGAGAGGCTCCCCTGCGGCTTCGGGGCTCCACGTGGATCCGATGGGGCCGCTGGTGACCTGGGTGGTCCCCTTCCTCCCCCTCCTCCTCCTCCTGCTGTCCAGGCAGGGCGGTGAGTCCCCCCACCCTGGCATGGCGGCTCCTCTTGCTGGGGGGAGGCGCATGTGTGTGTGGAGAGCCGTGGGCCTGCTCTTCTGGCTGGTTTCATCTCTCTGTGCCTCAGTCTTTCCTGCTCTCATATGGGAGATGGACAGCCATGGCTTCCGGGATCAAACTTAGGTATCTTTCCTCTGGTCTTGACTTTCTCTTCTGCGAACTTCACTAGGTCTTGATTTTCTCTTGTGTGAACTTCACTAGGTCTTGACTTTCTCTTCTGTGAACTTCAGTAGGTCTTGATTTTGTCTTCTGTGAAATTCACTAGATGTTGATTTTCTCTTCTGTGAAATTCACCAGGTCTTGATTTTCTCTTCTGTGAAATTCACTAGGTGTTGATTTTCTCTTCTGTGAAATTCACTAAATCTTTTCCATCTCTTCAAGTTAAATGAGAAAAGAAACCAAGGAAGGAATAAAAAGCAACTATGTATCTAATAGGTATACATAGGCTAGTATCTTATATATGTAGTTTAGAAGAGATAGACATACATAATATAGTGTATACAGTCAGCTCTCTCGGTATCTATGGGACAATGGTTCTAGGACCCTCTGCAGATACTAAAATCCAAGGATGTTTAAGTTCCTGATATAAAATGGTAAAGTATTTGCATATAACCTATGCACATCCTTCTGTATACTTTATTTCTTGAGACAGGGTCTCACTCTTTCACCAGGCTGGAGTCTAGTGGTCTGATCATAGCTCACTATAGCCTTGACCACCTGGGCTCAAGTGATCCTCCTGCCTGAGCCCCTTGAGTAACTGGGACTGCAGGTGCACACCACTATGCCTATTTAATTTTTTTTGGCGTGTACTTTTTGCAGAGACAGGGTCTCACTGTGTTGCCCAGGCTGGTCTCGAACTCCTAGGGTCAAATGATCCACCCATCTCAGCCTTGCAAAGTGCTGAGATTACAGGCGTGAGCCACCATGCCCGGCCTTGCCATATGCTTTAAATCATCTCAGGCCCAGAGCAGTGGCTCACTCCTATAAATCCAGCACTATGTGAGGCCAAGACAGGTGGATCACTTGAGGTCAGGAGTTCGAGGCCAGCCTGGCCAACACGGTGAAACCCTGTCTCTATTAAAAATGCAAAAATTAGCTGGGCATGGTGACTCATGCCTGTAATCCCAGCTATTCAGGAAGCTCACTTGTGCATTCACCCAGAATGCCTTGACAGCCACCCTGTGCCAGGGCCTGGGCATACCACTGAGGATGCCCTCCGTAGTGCATGGCCCATCCCCAAAGACTCACTCCCTTCTCCTTGGCCAACAGGAGAGACTTCCACAGCCCGGACCTGCCCCCAGGAGCCTCTCAGGGGTGAGTACTTGGGGCAAGGGGTGGAGAATAAGAGGCTGGGACCAGAACTTTGGGCCTGCAGGACGAGGGATTCAGCTCCCGCCTAATGGGTTCTACACTGGGAATGGGTGGGTGTCCCACGTAGAGGCTGTCATGCTAGGCTGGCGCACTGGCTGGCTGGGCCTCAGTCTACACTAGGGTAAGATAGGGGTACATCCTATCTAAAATCCCAGCCTAATTCCTGGACATTGGTTGAGAAGCACAGGTGACAGCTAACAGAGGGATCTTTGGAGTTCTCCTTGGGCAGCCCAGGCAGGGGGCCTCAGCATTAGAGGCCGTGTAAATGGGAGGCTGTCTGGGGTGATGGAAAGAGCACTGGACGGACAGTCATGAAGTTGGGCTGTGGTCCAACTCTGCTTCCTGACCAAATAGAGAATTTTTGAGGCTGGGTGCGGTGGCTCACGCCTGTAATCCCAGCACCCAAGGCAGGCGGATCACGAGGTCAAGAGATCGAGACCAGCTGGGCCAACATGGTGAAATTCCGTCTCCACTAAAAATACAAAAATTAGTCAGGTGTGGTGGCACACGCCTATAGTCCCGGCTACTCAGGAGGCTGAGGTATAGGAGAATCACTTGAACCTGAGAGGCAGAGGTTGTAGTGAGGTGAGATCATGCCACTGCACTCCAGCCTGGGTGACAGAGCAAGACTCAATCTCAAAAAAATAAAATAAAAGAAAGAAAGAAAGAAAGAATTTGAGCTAGTTACTCTCTGCTAGAATTTGAGGTAGTTATTCTCTGAGGTGGGAGAATAGCTTGAACCCAGGAGGCAGAGGTTGCAGTGAGCCAAGATCGCGCCACTGCACTCCAGCCTGTGTGGCAGAGCAAGACTCCATCTCAACAACAATGACAATAATAGTAATATAAGTTTCCTTCTCTGTACACTGGGGATTAGCGGGGTGCTGACTGTTTCACTGGCTCTTGAGATGCACTGAGAGCCTGTAGACTGCCCACAGCAGCACTGGCCACACCTCAAGGTCCCAGCGCCTTCAAGGGCCAGGCATGGCTGGAGACCAGCAGCAGGGAGGGGGCCAGGGCAGCCCATGAGGTGGCTTGGAGATAGTGGCAGTGAGTGGTCAGTCCAGGGGGAGGGAAGGAGGATGGGCTTTAGGCTGTCAGGGGCGGGGGTTCTGTGTTATCACAGAGAGTGATGGAAGGATGGAGAGTCCTGTGTGTTAAGCGCCCTTCCTCCTCCAAGGTTGGACCCCTGGGGCTGTTCCCTGGGGTGTTGCCTTCTCCCTCAAGGCTTCTGATCTGCCTGCAGGGCTCAGGGCAGGTCCTTCTTGTGGGGCTGGGGGTGCCATGCTCTTCCTGACCCCATCCGTAGTGGCATTCCCCTCCCTCTCTCACCCAGTTCCACACCTGGCAGGCAGTGGCACTCCCAAAGGGCACGGGGGTCTCAGTCGCTGAGGGAGGTCGCTGCCTCCTGGGGAAATGTTATTAATAATTGCCGAGACTGCTGGTGGGCCAGTGTGCTTGCCTGGGCCAGCCCTGGCAGGCCTCTCCCTGCCATGCAGCCTCTACTGTCTCTCGCCATGCTGGCTTCAGACACTGGCACCAATCCAGGCACACCCTACTTCTCTCTGCCCTCCAGACTGTGGATCCTACTGCTTTTTTCCTGCTAAGGGGACTACCTGACAGTGTCTCCCAAATATGCATCTCAACCTCTGAGGACTAATGGGTGGTGGATGAATGGATGGACAGGTGGATGGGTGAATAAATGAGTGGATGGATGAATGAATAAATACATGGGTGGATGAATGGATGGATGGATGAATAGATGAATGTGTGGCTGGTTGGATATATCAGTAGATAAATGGATGGATGGGTGGGTGTATGAACAAATGGATGAATGAATACATGGATGTATGGATGGATAGACTGGTGAGTAGATGGGTGGGTGAATGGATGATAGATGAATGAATGAATGCATGCATGGATGGATGAATTCATGGATGGATGGATACATTAATGAATACATGGATGGATGGATGAATGGTGAATGGTGGGGTGGATGGGTGGATTAATACATGGATGGATGGGTGAATGGGTGGATGGTGGGATGGATGGATAGATGGGTGGATGGATGAATGGATACATGGATGGATCAATGATTTCACGGATGGATCGATGATTTCATGGATGGATGGATAGATTAATGAATACATGGATGGATGGATGAATGGGCAAATGGTGGGATGGATGGATGGATGGATAGATGGGTGGATGGATGAATGGATACATGGATAGTTGGATAGATGGATGGGTAGATAGGTGGATGGATGGATGGATGGGTAGATGGGTGGATGGATGGATGAATACGTGGATGGATGGAGGAATACATGGGATGATGAGCGGATGGATGGATTAATGAATATATAAATGGATGGGTAGATGGATGGATGGGTGGATGGTGGGATGGATGAATACATGGATGGATGGATGGGTGAATGGATGAATTCATGGATGGATGGATGGGTAGATGGCGGATGGATGAATAAATACATGGATGGCTGGGTAGATGGGTGGATGGATGGGTCGATGGGCGGATGGATGGATGGGTGGTGGTGGTGGGTGCACAGGTGGGAAGGTGGGTGGGTGAGAGGGCTGATGATCACCCAGGTCGAGCCTTCCCCCCACACAGTGCAAGGCCAGGGATGTCATTATGTCTTCACTGCCTTTGCAGCTGCCTGCAGAACCAGCGAGTGCTGTTTTCAAGACCCGCCGTATCCGGATGCAGACTCAGGTTCGGGGCAGCTCCTCATGGTTGGCTGAGGATTATGTAGGGCTCTGCCTGACCCCGTCCACAGCAGCCCCTCCCTCGGCCTCCTCCACTGAGCCAAAGACCCGGCCCCGACTATGGTGTCGGGGGCCCCCACCTCACCCCCTGCTGGCCCATTCTCACCAGGTTCAGGGTGTCCTGGGGCAGCCAGCAGCCTCTCTGAACCTCATCCCTTCCCTAGCATGGTCTCAGGGCTGGTGTCTGTGTCTGTTCAGACTGGTCAGTACACGGGGAAAAGTACCTGTTATAAGCATAACCCGATAAATTATTGGAACATTTATTTTATTTATTTATTTTTGAGACAGAGTCTTGCTCTGCTGCCCAGGCTGGAGTGTAGTGGTGTGATCTCAGCTCACGGCAACCTCTCCTCCTAGGTTCAAGCCATTCTCTGGGTTCAAGCCATTCTCTGGCCTCAGCCTCCCGAGTAGCTGGGATTACAGGCATCTGCCACCATGTCTGGCTAATGTTTGTATTTTTAGTAGAGATGGGGTTTCACCGTGTTGGTCAGGCTGATCTCGAACTCCTGACCTCAAATGATCCACGCGCCTCAGCCTCCCAAAGTGCTGGGGTTCCAGGCGTGAACCACAGTGCCTGGCCTTACTGTTGGAGCTTCATGCCCATAATGCACCCTGCAAAGGGTCTGACACTGACCAGACACACTGTTCATCATTTCGTTTGATAACGATTTACTGAGCACCTACTACGTGCAGACACAGTTCTAGACATAGGGACCTAGCCCTGAGCTCAGCTGACCTCCCAAGGTCCCAGCCTAGTGGAAGAGAGAGACAAAGGCAAACAAATGTTTATACTGCATTTGATGATGCGTTAGGATTCAGAATAGGTTGAGATAAGAGATGGCGGGAGACGAGGTGGGAAGGACACAGGGAGTGTTTAGGCCGAGGTGACGCTGAAAGATGTAAGCATCACCAAGATTTGTCCTAGCAGCGAAGACCCCTCCAGACTCTGGTCTGTTCCCAAGCCCACAGGATCTCTTCCAGGCTCAGCCTCCGGCCCCAAGAACCTGAGCTGCTATCGGATACCCAGTGCTGGTTACGAGTGCTCCTGGCAGTATGAGGGTCCCACGGCTGGGGTCAGCCACTTCCTGAGGTGCTGGTGAGGACCCCTCTTCCATTCCCAAACCCTCACCCACCACCCCACTCTTGCTCCAGCCCGCTCTGGTGCCCCTGCTTTCAGATGCGTGATCTTGGCTGACTCATCACTCCTTCCCGGGCTTCCGTCTCTCATCTAAGAAGAGAGGGTTTGAGGATTGTTGGGGGATGGGGGATGCTCATGAGGGTAGGCATCCCAGGTGGGTGTCCATGAGGGTCTTTCAAGTCCTTCTTTCTTCTTCACCCTTTCACTTACCCATTTATTCATCCATTCATCCATCCATACATCCATCCACCCATCACCCATCCACCTATCCATCCCTCCAGCCAGCTGTCCATCCATCAATCTACCCATCACCCATCCACTCATCCATCCATCATATATCCATCCATCCATCCATCTATCCATCCATCCATCCAGCCATCCAGCCATCCATTCATCCATCCAGCCATCCACCCATCCATCTATCCATCTATCCATCCATCCATCCATCATCCA
Organism: Alouatta palliata; assembly: GCA_004027835.1. NCBI lineage: Eukaryota > Metazoa > Chordata > Mammalia > Primates > Atelidae > Alouatta > Alouatta palliata. Next base: position 18,784 of record PVKV010020490.1, on the reverse strand, counting down.
TCCATCCATCCACCCACCCACCCATCACCCACCCATCCATTCACCCATCCATCCATCCATCCATCCATTCATTTCCTTTTTTTTCTTCTTTTGAGATGGAGTCTTGTGCTGTTGTCCAGGCTGGAGTGCAGTGGTGCGATCTCAGCTCACTGCAACCTGTGCCTCCTGGGTTCAAGTGATTTTCCTGCCTCAGCCTCCTGAGTAGCTGGATATACAGGCTCACGCCACTGCGCTGGCTAATTTTTATATTTTTAGTAGAAACAGGGTCTCACCATGTTGGCCAGGCTGGTCTCTAACTCCTGGCCTCAAGTGATCTGCCTGCCTTGGCCTCCCAAAGTGTTGGGATTCCAGGTGTGAGCCACCACGCCGAGCCCTTTCATTTGTTTCTTCTCTCGTGGTGCAGTCCACGCTGGGAGATACTGGGGTCCCTCAAACCCCTCCAGTCCCAGACTGATCTCCAAGGAACCCCAGGCTGGGGGAGGAGGTGTACAAGGGGCAGAAAAGGATGTCGGGTGTGGTGGCTCATGCCTGGAATCCCAGCACTTTGGGAGGCTAAGGCGGGGGGATCACTTGAGGCCAGGAATTAGAGACCAGCCTGGCCAACATGGTGAGACCCTGTCTCTACTAAAAATACAAAACTTAGCCAGATGTGGTGGCATGTGCCTGTAATCCTAGCTAGTAGGGAGGCTGAGGTGGGAGAATTGCTTGAACCCAGGAGGTGGAGGTTGCAGTGAGCTGAGATGGCGCCACTGCACTCCAGCCTGAGTGGCAGAAAGACTCCATCTCCAAAAAAAAAAAAAAAAAATTAAAAAAAGTGATGCTGGGATATGATACACAAAGTCGGCTGTGGGGTCCACTAGGACCCCAGACTCGGTACTGACACCGTCCTTACTGCTACAGCCTTAGCTCCGGGCGCTGTTGCTACTTTGCCGCAGGCTCAGCCACCCGGCTGCGGTTCTCCGACCAGGCCAGGGTGCCTGTGCTGTGCACTGTCACACTCTGGGTGGAATCCCGGGCCAGGAACCAGACAGAGAAGTCCACTAATGTGACCCTGCAGCTCTACAACTCAGGTTAGCACTTCGTTCTCCTCCCCGTCCTTCTTTTACCCAGAGAGGCCATCAGGCTGCAAAGCTGGAGCTGGAGGGGATTCTGGGCCCCTGGCAAGGGACTTGACACTATGACACTACTGGCCATTGTCACTTCACGTAGTGTCACACAAACACTGTTGTGACAAAGCAGTCTTTTAACGTCCCCTCACCAATCCCCTATTACTGGGCACTTAGGTTGCTTCTGGCTTCTGCTATCCATAATGCTGCCAGGACCTGACTGGGTTCTTAATACCTGTTCTCATGACTCAACATCATGTATTTGGCCGGGCACGGTGGCTCACGCCTGTAATCCCAGCACTTCGGGAGGCCGAGGTGGGCAGATCATGAGGTCAGGAGATCGAAACCATCCTGGTTACCACGGTGAAACCCCATCTCTACTAAAATTACAAAAAAATTAGCCAGGTGTGGTGGCACACGCCTGTAGTCCCAGCTACTCGGGAGGCTGAGGAGGAGAATCACTTGAACCTGGGAGGCGGAGGTTGCAGTGAGCCGAGATGGAGCCACTGCACTCCAGCCTGGGCAACAGAGTGAGACTCCACCTCAAAAAAAAAATGGCATTGTATATTGAAAATTTGCTAAAAGAATAGATTTTAGGGCTAGGTGTGGTGGCTCACACCTGTAATCCTAGCACTTCAGGAGGCCAAGGCAGGTGGATCACTTGAGGTCAGGAGTTTGAGACCAGTCTGGCCAACATGGCAAAACCCCATCTACTAAAAATACAAAAATCAGCCGGGCGGGGTGGCAGATGTCTATAATCCCAGCTATTCAGGAGGCTGAGGCAGGAGACTTGCTTGAACCTGGTGGGGTGGAGGTTGCAGTGAGCCAAGATCACGTCACTGCACTCTAGCCTGGACTAAGGAGCAAGACTCTGTCTCAAAAAAAAAGAATAGATTTTAGGTGTTCTTACCACATACCAATACAGTAACTACGGAAGGTGATGAATATATATATATATATATATATATATATATATATATAAAATGTGTGTGTGTATATTAATATATATATTTATATATATATATATATATATATATATATATATATATTATTTAAGAGATGAGGTCTTGCCATGTTGGCCAGGCTGGTCTCGAACTCCTGGGCTCAAAAGATCCTCCTACGTTGGCCTCTGAAAGTGCTGGGAGTACAGGCATGGGTCACCGTGCCTGGTCATAGATATGTTAAATTGCTTACTATAGGAATGATTTCACTATGGATATGTATATCAAACCATCTTACCTCTTAAATTTATACAATAATATAGTCAGACACAATGGCACATGCCTGTAGTCCCAGCTACTCAGGAGGCTGAGATGGGAGGATCTCTTGAGCCCAGGAGCTCTGGGCTGTAGTGCACTATGCTGATTGGGTGGCTGCACTAAGTTCGGCATCAATATGGTGACCTCCCGGGAGTGGGGAACCACCAGGTTGCCTAAGGAGGGATGAACTGGCCCAGGTGAGAAACGGAGCAGGTCAAAACTCCCGTGCTGATCAGTAGTGGGATCGCGCCTGTGAATAGCCACTGTACTCCAGCCTGGGCAACACAGCGAGACCCCGTCTCTTTAAAAAAAAAAATTATACGGTGATATAAAAAAGAATTAGGCAGGGTATAAGCACGGTGCAGCAAGACTAATTTATGCTAATTTATGTCTCTCCTTAGGTCAGTTTCCTTGAAATTGATCTAAAAACTAAGATTTCCCTAGTAGTTCTCAAAAAAGAAAAAATCAATTATTCTCCGGCAAGCAATTTACAAAAGTGCCTGTCTCATCAGAGCCTTGCCAGCAATGGGTGTTAATATTTTAAAGATATCTTCACTAGCAGGATCTTGCGTATAAATCTTTATTAAAAAATTATTTATTGGCCGGGCGCAGTGGCTCGCGCCTGTAATCCCAGCACTTTGGGAGGCTGAGGCGGGTGGATCACCTGAGCTCGGGAGTTTGAGACCAGCCTGACTAACATGGAGAAACCCCGTCTCTACTAAAAATACAAAATTAGCCGGGCGTGGTGGCACGCACCTGTAATCCCAGCTACCTGGGAGGCTGAGGCAGCAGAATGGCTTGAACCTGGGAGGCAGAGGTTGCAGTGAGCTGGGATCACGCCATTGCACAGCCATGGAATCTCACTCTGTCACCCAGGCTGGAGTGCAGTGGCATGACCTCAGCTCGCTGCAACCTCTGTCTCCCAGGTTCAAGCCATTCTGTTGCCTCAGCCTTCCAAGTAGCTGGGATTACAGGCATCCACCACCATGCCTGGCTAATTTTTGCATTTTTATTAGAGACAAGGTTTCACCATGTTGACCAGGCTGGTCTCAAACTCCCAACCTCAGGTGATCCGCCCGCCTCGGCCTCCCAAAGTGTTGGGATTACAGGCGTGAGCCACTACACCCAGCCTTATTTTTGTTTTTAGAGACAAGGTCTCCCTCTGTCTCCTAGACTGGAGTGCATGGTGCGATTAGGGCTCACCTCAGCCTTGACCTCCTAGGCTCAAGTGATCCTCCCACCTCAGTCTCCCAAGTAGCTGGAACCACAGTCACCAACTACCATGCCAAGCTAATTTTTATGTACAGATGGGAGTCTTGCTATGTTGCCCAGGCTGGTCTCGAACTCCTGGGCTCAAAGCATACTTCCTGCCTTGGCCTCTCAAAATACTGGAATTACAGGGTGAGCCACCGTGTGTGGCTTGTGTATAAATCCTGACTTTTTGAATCATAGAATTCCAGGCTTAGCCGGGACCTGCAAGGTGTCCCCCAATTCATATTTAGGGACTCAGTTGCTTACCCTGGGCTGGGTGGACTTTCAGGGCCCGTTAACTCCCATATGTGTGGGCTGTCCGTTGCCAATCCCCACCTCTGCTTCCAGTTAGATACGAGCCTCCTCTGGGAGACATCAAGGTGTCCAGGTCGGCCGGGCAGCTGCGTCTGGAGTGGGAGACTCCAGATAAACAGGTTCGTGCTGACGTGCAGTTCCGGCACCGGACACCCAGCAGCCCGTGGAAGTTGGTGAGTTTGTTTCCCAAGTCCATGGTGGGCATCTCCAGGGCATCTGCATTTCCAAATCAGTCTCACCATCTCTGCCTCTGTCACTCCTCCCAACCACCCCCCACTCTAGCCCCTGAGGTTTTGTTTTTTTTTTTTTTCTCTAGATGGAGTCTCACTCTGTTGCCCAGGCTGGAGTGCAGTGGTGCGATCTCGGCTCACTGCAACCTCTGCCTTCAAGGTTCAAGCGATTCTCCTGCCTCAGCCTCCCGAGTAGCTGGGATTACAGGTGCACGCCACCACGCCCAGATACTTTTTGTACTTTTAGTAGAGACGGGGTTTCACCGTGTTAGCCAAGATGGTCTAGATCTCCTGACCTCATGATCTGCCCACTTTGGCCTCCCAAAGTGCTGGAATTACAGGTGTGAGCCACAGTGCCCAGCTGTATATTTTTTATTAAAAAAAAAAAAAAAAAAAAAAAAAAGAGAACATGGCCGGGCGTGGTGGCTCACGCCTGTATTCCCAGCACTTTGGGAGGCCAAGATGGAGTGGATCACTTGAGGCCAGGAGTTCAAAACCAGCCTGAGCAACATGGTGAAACCCTGTCTCTAGCATAAATTAGCTGAGTGTCACAGTGCACGGCTGTAGTCCCAACTCCCCGGGAGGCTGAGGTGGAAGGATCACCTGAGCCCTGGGAGGTTGAGGCTTTGGTGAGCTGTGATTGCGCCACTGTACTCCAGCCTAGATGACAGAGTGAGACCCTGTCTCAGATAAATAAGTAAATAATTTTAAATAAAACAGCAAATATTTTTCATCACCAAAATGCAAAACAATATGAGTATACATTCTTATTCTAGGGTGACTGCGGACCTCAGGATGGTGATACTGGTGAGAATAATAAGAGTAATGACAACAGCAGCAGCAAGTTGGCATTAATTGAGCGCCTACTGTATGCCAGGCCCAATGCTGAGTTATTTGTATGTCTCTTGCCCTGCCCCATAGTTCAGTATTGGATTACTCCCATTTTGCAGGTGGGGAAATAAATCAACACTTGGCCGGGCACGGTGGCTCACACCTGTAATCCCAGCCCTATGGGAGGTTGAGGTGGGCGGATCATCTGAGGTCTTGAGTTCGAGACCAGCCTGACCGACATGGAGAAACCCTGTCTCTACTAAAAATACAAAATTAGCCAGGCGTGGTGGCAGGTGCCTGTAATCCCAGCTACTGGGGAGGCTGAGCCAGGAGAATGGCTTGAACCGGCAGGCGGAGGTTGCAGTGAGCTGAGATCACACCACTGCACTCCAGCCTGGACAACAAGAGTGAAACTCCGTCTAAAAAAAACAAAAGGCTTGGAGGGGGTGACGAGCCTTTGGCCAAGGTTGTGACCCCAGGGATGGCCAGGGCTAGGACTTGAATTCAGGGCAGGGATGGACGTGGGTGATCCTGGAGGCCATAAGGGGACAGGGCATGGCCTCTCCTTCTGAGGCCCCGGGGCCCAGCACGTGGCTCTGTACACAGTTGGAGTTCAATAAGCTCATGATGGCTAAGTGGTGCCAAGACCTGGACAATTCTTTTTTTTTTTAATTTGAGATGGAGTTTCACTTTTGTTGCCCAGGCTGGAGTGCAATGGCGCGATCTCAGCTCACCGCAACCTCCGCCTCCCGGGTTCAAGCCATTCTCCTGCCTCAGCCTCCCAAGTGGTTGGGATTACAGGCGTCCGCCACCACGCCTGGCTAATTTTTGTATTTTCAGTAGAGATGGGGTTTCATTACATTGACCAGGCTGGTCTCGATCTCCTGACCTTGGGATCCATCTGCCTCAGCCTCCCAAAGTGCTGGGATTACAGGCGTGAGCCACCGCGCCCGGCCCAGTCCTGGACAATTCTTACAGCCTGATGTCCGACCTGCGTCTCCTCAGAGTCCTGCCTCTGCCCCCTGGAGATGAGTGTGGCCCAGGAATTCCAGCTCCGACGACGGCACCGGGGGAACCAGGGAAGTCTCTGGAGCAAGTGGAGCAGCCCCGTGTGCGTTCCCCCTGGTGAGATCAATCCGGGCCGCGGGAACAGGGGCAGGCATTAGAAGTAAGGCTGCAGCCAGAGGTGGTGGTGCGTGCCTGTAGTTCCAGCTGCTCAGGAGGCTTAGGCAGGAGGATCACTCGAGGCCAGTGATTTGAGACCAGCCTGGGCAACATAGTGAAAAATAAAATAAAAGGGGGTCGGGCGCTGTGGCTGATGCCTGTCATCCCAGCATTTTGGGAGGCTGAGGTGGGTGGAGTCAGGAGTTCGAGACCAGCCTGGCCAACATGGAGAAACCCCACCTCTACTAAAAATACAAAAATTAGACGGGCGTGGTGGCGCGCACCTGTAATCCCAGCTACTGGGGAGGCAGAGGCAGGAGAATTGCTTGAACCCGGGAGGTGGAAGTTGCAGTGAGCTGAGATCGCACCACTGCACTCCAGCCTGGGCAACAGAGCGAGACTCCCTCTCAAAAAATAAAAATTAAAAAAATAGTAATAAAATAAAATGGAAAAAAAAATAAGGCGGCAAGCATTAGAAACAAGGTGGTGAGTGTTAGAAGTAAGGCGGAGGGAGAAAGGAGGGCTCAAATCCTGGCAATGCGGCATCTGGTATTGCTGCACCCACCTTAGTGTTTCTTGATTTTTGTTTTGTTTTGTTTTGTTTTGAGACAGTGTCTCGCTCTGTCTCCCAGGCTGGAGTGCAGTGGTCTGATCTCCGCTCACTGCAACCTCTGCCTCCCAGGTTCAAGCGATTCTCCTGCCTCAGCCTCCCTAGTAGCTGGGCCTACAGGCGTGTGCCACCACGCCCAGCTAATTTTGCATTTTTAGTAGGAACAGGGTTTTGCCCTTTTGGCCAGGCTGGTCTCAAACTCCTGCCTCATGTGATCCTCCCACCTCGGCCTCCCAAAGTGCTGGGATTCCAGACATGAGCCACTGCGCCGGCCCACTGTAGGTCTTTATCAAGTGAGAATCATCAGGTGGAACCTCACAGTGTCTCAGGGACAATATCACCGGCAGGTGGCCGGGGGCACTAAATGAGAAATAAGTGAGAGGATTTCAAACCATGCAGAAAGTCCTGGCACAGTGGCTCAAGCCTGTAATCCCAGCACTTTGGGAGGCCGAGGCCAGAGGATTGATTGTTTGAGGCCAGGAGTTTAAGACAAGCCTGGGAATCCATACGAGACCCTGTCTCTAGTCTATAAACAACAGCAACCACAACAAAACCATGTAGAGAAATACATTTGCATTCAAAGAAAAACGTAAGAGGCCTGTTGTGGTGGCTCACGCCTGTAATCCCAGCACTTTGGGAGGCTGAGGTGGGTGGATCACAAGGTCAGGGGTTCGAGACCAGCCTGGCTAACATGGTGAAACCCCGTCTCTACTAAAAATACAAAAATTAGCTGGGCGTAGTGGGGGCCTGTAGTCCCAGCTACTTGGGAGGCTGAGGCAGGAGAATCACTTGAACCCGGGAGGCGGAGGTTGCAGTGAGCCGAGATTGCACAACCACACTCTAACCTGGACAATAGAGTGAAACTCCGCACCGCCACCCCTCTCACAAAAAAGCAGACAACATGAAATTACAGGTGGCAGTTATCTCTGGGGCCGCAAATGTTGTTAATTTTTCTTTCTCCAGTTTTCTGTCTTTTCCACATTTGGGGCAGCGAGGGGTTTTCACTTTGTAAATGTGGAGAATCCATTATTTACAAACAAAACATCCATCAGTCTTTCTCTCCTTTCCATTCCTGTGGTTGGTTTGGTTCTGATGCAGAAAACCCCCCACCACCTCAGGTGAGGTTCTCGGTGGAGCAGCTGGGCCAGGATGGCAGGAGGCGGCTGACCCTGAAAAAGCAGGTAATGGGGCTGTGACAGGGCTGTGGGGTGGCCTGGGATGGGGAGCAGGAGGCAGAAGACTGGAGGGCGATGAGCAAGTGGGAGATGGAGGGAGACAAGATGTAGAAATGGCAGGAAGTGGGCAGATTGTGGGTTTAATTCTGAAGGTAATAGGGAGCCATGGAGTGTGTGTGAGCAGGGGGAGGGACATGATTGGACTCAGAGGTTCACAGGTTTTCTCTGGCTCCTGAGTGAGAAACAGACTCTGGGGAAATTGCACAGAAGCCAGAAGGCCGGAAGGAGATAATGCTGATGCATTTGCCCGGGTAGCGGATTATTGCTTTAAGTCCCAAAACAATCCATTAAATGTAGTCTGATTAGCCCGATTTTACAGAGAGGGAAACTAAGTCACAGAGGGACTATCTCTGTTGAGACAAAACTGGCACATACTCCGCTCCTTGGCTGTACCACAGTCATCTTAGCCAGGTCCCTCATTGGCTGCTGCTATAAGACTGTAGCAAAAATCCTTTACTTTCTATGTTCCTCTAACTCAAATTCCTTTTCTAAGGAAAAATTTTCTGGCTTGAAGTAGCTGGGTTAAAAGACGGAAACATTTTTGTTTTCCTGAGTCTCAGTAGGTTTTGTCAATGCCTCCTCCCCCCCCCGCAGCTAGATGTGTGCTGCAGGTGAATGCCTGTTTCACAGCAGCTTTGCCGGCATTGAGATGTATTATTTTTTAAAATTTTTGTTGCATGTTATTGGCTGTGGCCTTTGGCCAAGTCTGTCCTCATAGGCTGTGTCCTGCTGTCTGCCCGTGGGATGATGAGTGTGATGAGGTCCTCATGAGCTGTCTTTCCTACTCACGACAGCCAACCCAGCTCGAGCTTCCAGAAGGCTGTCGAGGGCCGGCATCTGGCGTGGAGGTCACCTACCGAGTGCATCTCCACATGCTGTCCTGCCCGTGTAAGGCCAAGGCCACCAGGACCGTGCACCTGGGGAAAACGCTCAATCTCTCGGGTGCTGCCTACAATGTGACTGTCATCTCCTGGAACCGATTTGGTCCTGGCCCGAACCAGACGTGGCACATTCCTGCTGATACCCACACAGGTGCCTCCTCTGGGTGGGGAGGGCGGCATGAGGGCCCCTCAGAGCTGAGCACCTACTCTGAGCCTCAGCTAGACCAGAATGAGATCAATGAGGCGGGAAATTTTAAGGGAGTGCCTAATTTTAGGGGTATGTCAAAAATTCAGTAGTGGGCTGAGCACGGTGGCTCACGCCTGTGATCCCAGCACTTTGGGAGGCCAAGGTGGGAGGCTCACCCAAGGTCAGGAGTTCAAGACCAGTCTGGCCAACGTGGTGAAACCCTGTCTCTACTAAAAATACAAAAATTAGCTGGGCATGGTGGCGGGTGCCTGTAATCCCAGCTACTCAGGAGGCTGAGGCAGGAGAATCGCTTGAACCCGGGAGGTGGAGGTTGCAGTGAGCCGAGACTGCGCCACTGCACT
>PVKV010020489.1:0-39667 GCA_004027835.1 Alouatta palliata | reverse complement strand
GGGAGCATCTCACACTGGGGTCTGTTGGGGGGAAAAAGGGGAGGGACAGCAGGGGGTGGGGAGTTGGGGAGGCATAGCATGGGGAGAAATACCAGATATAGGTGATGGGGAGGAAGGCAGCAAATCACACTGCCATGTGTGTTCCTATGTAACAATCTTGCATGTTCTTCACATGTACCCCCAAACCTAAAATGCAATAAAAAGTATATTAAAAAAAAAAAAAAAAAAAAGTAGTTCATTCAGCTCCTTCAGTCTGCAGTGAGCTTAGTTTACCACTTGGCTTTATGGAACAATATGTGTAAATGATTTCAAAAGTTCTGTGTTTTATGTCACAGCTCTATTTCTATTGTGGTAAATTTCTATGGAAAAAAATCATGGTAATTTTGAACTTTTAAATATAGCTAAAACTTCTGCAAATTATGATTTTCCACTAAAGAAAAAAAAATAACTCCAAATGACATGTAAAGTATAATAATGGAATACCAGGTAATCAGCTGATAGTCAGAAATTTAATGTAGCTAATAAAACAAGCTATGAATTCAGAAATGCCCTGAAGCACATCATACAAAGGAAATAGTATACATTTCTTTATAGTATGTGGACGAAATGTTCAGGTGTGTTCCTAGCATATGTAACATTCTGGCTAAAATGTATATTTAAAATCACCAAAAATTTGATTTTAAATTTATTGTTAGTATTTCTGAAAAGTAAATCCTTATTTTTGGCAATCAGAGATAATTAGAAAGTAGAGAGATAAGACAGATCTGGAGCTAGAACACTGTAATAAAAGGAGGGAGACATAAAAGTTTCAAAAATATTAGAAAATTTAAAACTATGAAAAAAATTGACTGATACATCTAGAAAATAAGTGTAAAGGATAATGATGTAAAAAATACAAATTGACACAACTGACTCAAAAAGAAGAGAAAAACTAAATGAACCCATATCATTAAGTAAATGGTCTTCACTGAACGTCTGTCCTCAAAGAAACACTGAGCTTAGAGAGTTTTAAGGCATGTTGTAACAGACATTCAATAAAAAGATAAGGGCAATCTTATCCAATTCTCTCAGAAATGAGAGGAGGAAGCAGTTTCTGGCTCATTGTATGAGGCCATTAAAACCCTGATAACCAAAAGCATACAAAGATTTATTTCTTGAAGTAACTATGGATTGTAGGACAAAGATTTATTCTTGGAGTCAAAATGGTTTAGGAACACAGGGCCAAGGTTTGAACTAGAATCTATTACTTATTATGTGACATTAAGCAGGTCATTTATCTACTTCTGTTTCTCATCATAGTGTTTCAAAGATGTTTAAATAAGTTAGTATATAATAAATTAATTCTGCAACATAAACCATTACATGAACACAAGATATTTATTGTAATTATTGAAAAATGATAAGAATAAGATTTTTTTTAAGATAGGAACAATCCAAGAGGTAAAGAATACAGGGACTTTCAAAGACCCAAAAGATAAAATGTCCAAATGATCAAAAAAAATGTATGAACAAAAGCAGCTTGAACTTTGCTTTCACCCAAGATCTTAGAAGAATGTAAAAGCAATTTGAACCTCAGCGACCCATGGTGAGTACATTAAAAATATGTTTCGCGATACTAAAGGAAAAAAACTGAAAAAGATTTAAAGAAGACCAAAATATTTTAGAATTTAGAAAAAATGAATTATTTTATACAGGTCAATGAAAAGAAGGTATTGTTGCAAGTCCAGTCTCGGGCCATAGATAGAATTCAGTAAATGCCAAATTTTATAAAATTATTGCAGTTCACATAAAAGCCATTTCTGCAAATAATTGTTAACTGCTATGACTAAAACATGCTATCTTGTAGAATAAACTGAATGTAACCAGTTTATTTTAGTGTAATGCTGTAAGTATTACAAACTAAGCAAAAATTATTTATAGGGTTAGAGAAAAAGATGAGGTCCTTATGAAAACCTTCATAAGGCAGAGTAAGGGATGAGCTGCTGCACTGTTACACACAGAAGAAGAAATTGTCAGGTAACTGAGAGCACTTTGCTCTGAGCTGCAGACTTCATAATGAAGAATACAGAAGCCAAACTGAAGTCAAATGATTCACTGTATACCTATTTTTATGTTTTGAATAATTAGACTACTCTATACTATAAATCAAATACTCATAATGATTTTTACTTAGTATTTTTAAATGATGTCTTGAACATCTAGAGCAATTTTGTCTAATTTTTTTAAATACAGTAGAATTTTCTAGTAAATAAAGTGTTTGTTGATCAGATTTAGGGAATAATTAATGTCTTCTAGTTCATCCCAAAAGCTGAAATGTTCTAGCTTTAAAACTGCTGTAAAGAATATATAGAAGTCCATCCTACTTCTCATACAAAGCTTTTAATCCCACTCCATTATAGGAATCCTAACATTGTAAGACATCTTTGCTGTGTCCAGGAGTGAAGAGGATATAAAATCTAGCTCCAAATTATGTTGTTACATCTACACAAGGCAATTGCTGGTAAATAGGAAGAGTTGCTCTTAATGTGTCGTGTGAATGAAATAGCTAAAGTGATCTGACCATCCAGGGTTATGCTCAGTGGAAAAACTTCCAGGCCCTTAAATTTAATACTCTTCAATTTTCTGTCACCTCTCAGATATAACATGGTACATTGAGAACTGGCAAACATGTGACTTTTTACACTCTGACAACATTTGCAAGACACATGATCCTCAGGAAAGTAGAAGTCAAAGTTTACTGCAGTAGAATATTTGGCTAATGGAAGATAAATTTTCTGTAAACTATTAGGCTATCCCTGGAGGTAGAGTAAAACATTTGCCTGCTGCTCTGGCGGATCTGTGAATGCTGAAGCAGAACTATCATGGCAAAAAGCAAATCCCTCAGCATATTGTTCATTCAGTTGGTACTGATATCTAGGCTTGAGTCAGAAGCATAAATTCCTGTTAGGTCTTATTGAGCTCAAACATACAACAGCCTCTCAGGGTTGATGAGGAATCATCTATCACTTTTTGTACCCAAAAGCATTGTTTCTCTGCCCCAGACAGGAATTTGTTTCTTTTCTACTACTTTCATCCAGGAAAGGAAATACAATTCCCAAGGATGTCTTTTGACCTACCCTATAGCATTTAGGGAGGAAATCTTCAGAGATCCCTATGTGTTTTTTTTCCCAGTCATGCTATGATGTTACAGAATAAAAAGGGAATGTGTGATAGAACAGGGTAAGCAATAACAGAACAGCAGGCACTTCTCTGGTATGTTCCTGAGCATTGACAGTCCAACATAGTCTAACATATTATGTTTAACCAAAAACACAAATACCCTAAAAGTCTTTATGAAGTGAAAGAGGGAATGTGTCTTTTTAACTAATTCTTTGAATCTTAGCAGCAATTACATTCAGAAGTCAATTAAGGGAAGTTTCTGCCGTACTTCCACATTATCTTTAATGTTAGCAAAGTGTATTTTGTCATGTTTGACAAAATAGTAGAATATTTAATAAATAAAATGGATAACTCTTGTGATAATTACCTTCTTGCCTTGTTAAATAATGTTATTTTGAGACATTAAATCAGTTTAAGTATACACTAGGGGGGGCCTATACTTGAACCTAAAGTGTAAAGTCAATCAAGTTTGAGCATGTATAATAAGTAGCTTTTTTTATCATTTCATTTGATTACATAAACAAAATGTATAAAAAATTTCGAAAACATACAAAAGTAAAGTAGTATGGTGAATCACCATAAAATTCCCCCAGTTTCAACAATTATCAACACATGGTCAATATTATTTCAACTAGGCCTCCATCCATTTAGTATTCTCCCAGAGATATTATGTCAATTTTCATGGAAGAGCTTGCACAGAATTCTTGGGGGAAGGAAGAGTACAGAGAGGCAAGAGTTGGTATTGGTTTCCTAATTTAACCAAATATATCCCTCCCTATCTTACCTCCCAATCTCAAAATTGATGTCTAAATTTTTATGTAGCCAGGGACTACAAACAAAAGAAGTTTTTGTATGAGTTGCTCTAATACACAGAAGTATAAATACCATGATATTGTGCACATTTGTATAATAGCTTTATTGAGGTATATCTTTATAAATAAAATTCACCCCTTGTAACTGTAAAATTCAATGAGTAAATTTTAAGTAAATTTATAGAGTTGTACAACCACCATACAATCTAGTTTTATCACATTTTTATCACACTAAATATTATCTTGTGATCTTTTGCAGTTAATATCACTTGTACCCACAACCCAGAAAACCACTACTCTATTTGTCTCTACGGATTTGCCTTTTTTGGACATTTAATAAAAACTGAATAATACAATATGTGATCTTTTGTATCATGGTTCTTTCACTTAGTGTAATTTTTTAGATCCACCCATGTTACTGCATGTATAAGTTTATTTTCTGTTACTGCTCAATAATATTCCATTGTGTGGATATATTGCTTTTAAATTGAATCATCAGTTAATTGACATATGAGTTATTTCCAGTTTTAAAATTATGAAGAAGAATGCTGTAAAATTCTGTGCACATGTCTTTGTGTGGGTATATATTTATGCTTCTCTTAGATTTATAGGAGAGGAAATTGCTGGGTCATATAGAAAGTTTATATTTACCAACTTAAGAAACTGCCAAACTGTTTTCCAAGGTAAGATTAATATATTACATTTTTACCAGCAACAAATAATTGGTTCAGTTCCTCTATATCTTTTCCAATATTTTGTAGTTTCTGTCCTTTTTAATAACCAGTGAAGTGGTGTACAGTGATATCTCATTGAGGTTTGAAACTCCTTTTCTGCAGTGACACCTCATTTCATGTTTTTCTTTCCTGTTCATATATGACCTTTATGATTCACATAGAATATCTATGCAAATATTTTGCCCATTTTAAAATTGAACTTTTTTTGATTTTATTCTAAGTATTCTATTGTTTTGTTGATATTGAGAATGTTGTGGTTTTATTAATTTTATTTGTGATACTAATTAATTTGGGGCTAATTTTGAAAAGACCAATACGGAGAAAAGCTAGTAGAGAAAGGCATTTACTACACTATTTCAGATAATGTGGGTTTTTTGGAAGATGCTGATGGAGCTCACCTTACCATTAGAAGCAATACAATCATGACAAACATTCCCTGCCAATGGTTTCTTGGCAGGGAATATCAATGAAAGAATTATAGATTAAAAAGATATAAGACGATGTATGATTTTTATCCCCTTGGGTGCCTGAAAGAAGATATTTGAGCCAGGGACACTGAGCTCCTAACTTATACAAAGGGAGAAAGGTCCTAGAATACATGTTTTCTACCTTTGGTGTTATTCTTTTTGTTTCCAGGACTTGAAAACTAATATAAATAATTAAAATTCATATAACAATAAATGTTTTAAATTATTTATAAGCAATAAATCATAAAAATTCTTTAAAGAAGACTTCAGAGTTAAAAAAAATCACATGTAAATTATTTTTATGTTAACAGGCAAAATATTTTGGATCAGATCAATAAAGCATACTGAAATTAGTTATTTGAATAAATTTACAGAGAAACAGTAGAATGTCTGATTAAGATAACATTAAGAATAGTTGCTTTGCTAGTGTACATCAGGTTATAAATATAGGTTCCATCTCTCACGAGACCATTTAGTTGGCTCAGGAAGAGACCTTTGATCTTTTCTTAAGAGTTACATGATCAATAAAATCTGTAGAGTTAAAGCACATAAAAAGAAAAATATGTTAGCAAAAAATATAGAGTTGGACTCACACATCATTAATCAACTGAAGTTTGTTGAATGATCAATGAACATTATGAAGGATGTTATGGAGGGAAAAAAAACTGTTGATAACCAATTACACACTGGGCAGAGTATCTTCCCAAGAAAAACGTATGAGAGGCAATTATCTTCAATTTCTAAGTAAGAAAACAGGTTTTAAAAATGAGATAAATAAATTTCTGAATATCAGTCATTTATTTAGTGGCAGAGTATAAATTCAAGCCTATAACTGAATTCAGCTCCTATATTCTTTCCAAAAAACAATAATTTCAGTAAATTAAATCTCAATAAATATGAAGTTATAGAATCATTAACCTGGCACACCATTCAGCACATAATGGATTCCTTAACTAAGTAAATAGTTAACTAAACAGATGACAGTCAATGGGTATACTAAAAAAAGGCGGGGGGGACATTACTTAGTATACTTCACTGGAAGACACACTTTAAAGAAATAAGTATAATACATATCAACTTTAATAATTGTTCCAAAGGAAAATAAGACTTGAAGTAGATTTGGTGAATATGAAGGTTAGTAGAAAACCTAATTTAAGGACTAAAGGATTTAACCTAATTTAAGAACTAAAGGAATTTAAGAACTAAAGATACTGGTCGGGATTAAAAGTTTCAAGCAACAGAAGCTGACTCTGGATGATTAGAACAGAAGTGAACATTATGGAAAGGAAATCCTAGTGCTTACAGAATCCTTTTGCAGGACTAGAAAGCTGGCCTTAAAGATCCCAGTCAGATCAAGGCCCAAATGAGATTGTGCAAGTGTTTCAGAGAAGATGACTTTTTGATGGCCTGAGTACCAGCTGCTGTAGACTCAGCAGTGATATTGGAGCCCATATGGACACAGCACCAACTCACATGCCATGCTTGGGAATTGGTATCATGCTGCAGATGTTGTCACCAATATTTGGAATGATTCTACATGTTTTCTCACTTTTCCTTTTAATATTTTCTATATCCAGTTGGCAGAGAAAATAGTTCACTTGCCTTTTATTTTTTGATTTCAAGGAATCTGGGAACGTGGATGCCTGGTATTTTCTCTCTAAAGTACTGCTTTAACAGTGTTATGCATAATTTGATATGTACTGTTTTAATTATTATTCAATTCTAAGCATATCCTAATTTTAATTATCATTTCATCTTTGACCCATACATTCTTTAGGATAACACACTCTAGTTTTCAAACAGATGGAATTTCTCCTTGTTGTTATTGATTTGTTTCTGCTTTCTAAGATGACTTTCTTTTGTTGGATAAGGTCTGTACACTCCAATATTTAAAATTTTGTAACTTGTGGTATTAGCTTGTATGTGGTCAATTATTTTGTACATGTACTACTTGTGAAGAATAAAAATGTATTCTACAAGCATGGAATGTAATTTTCTCTGTACGTCTTTTAGTATTCCTTAATGTCATTTCTCAAACCCTTTACAGTCAAACTACTATTATATCTCTTTACTTTTTACTAAAAAGAGAAATATGTTAAAATACTCCACAACAGTGATGGAGCTATTCCACAATTATGGAGCTATTCCACAATTATGGAGATATTCAATTCTCTTTGGAGTTATATTAATTTTTTTCTTCAAATATTTTCAAGATAAATTATTTTGTATATTGAAAATTAGTTTACTTGGAATTGTTAACACTGTTCAAGTGAACTGAAATTTCTATTGCTATGCATTACTGTTTACCTCTGCTAAAATTTTAGTTTTTAAGATTTCATACATCAATATAGCTATTATACCAGGAATTTCAGTCATGGATGCATTGCCTCTGCTTCAAATGTAGCTGTATTATCTGCTTTGTGAAAATAAATATATGGCCCTTAAATACTTTTTTCTTTTCCTGTGGCCACTATGTTAAGCTTGGTGGGTGGAGTATCCTAAGGAGACATTGTTGGAATAAAGGGTTTACTCACTTAACAGGCTTCTACAGAATGTGTTGATTTCTTCCCATCCCTGGCTCATGTAGTGCACATGGCCTCTCTAGTCCCCTCATCCTTGACAGTGGTCAGCAGTACTGAGTAGCCCATGTCCTCCTACAGCATCTCTCTTATTATCTTGTGTAGCAGAGTACCTCTAGTCCTTCCCTCATAACCTGGAGAGTGGATTTTCAGCACATTTCATAGTATAACACCACAGTGATTTACTTCTCTACCATCCAGTAAACTATGGCTATGCCTTCTTTGGCAGGATCTGGACATGAGCCCTGGGTTACAGAAATTCTTCCATGCATGTTTCATCTCAATCCTACTGGAAGTCGCTGTTCCTTTTATCTTTGATTCTGTATTCTTTAGCATTCTCCTTATTTTCTAATCACTAATCACTGATTAACCCAATATTCAGTTATACTTAATAATTTTGATACAAGCATCTCTTTTTCAAATTAATGTGCAATTTTTTTTCCTGATTGGAACTAAACTGATATAACATCTGTATTAGTCAGCTTTTAATGCCATAACAAAACAACTATAAACTGGGTAGCTTAAACAAGAGAGATAAATTGTCTTACACTTCTAGATACTGGAAGATCAGTTTTTGGATCTAAGTCTAGATGTGAAATCTGAGATTAATTTGCTAGCATGGCTAGGTTTTAGTCAGGGATGAATTGCTGGCTTGTAGATGGCTGCCTTCTCTCTATGTCCTCACATGGTAGACGGATAGCCTTAGTGAATCTTCCTTTTCTTAAAAGGGCACCAATTCTATCAGCTCAGGGATCCAGCCTTGTGACCTCATTTAACCTTAATCACTTTCTTAAAAGCCATAGCTCTAATATAGTCATAAGGAGGCTTAGGGCTTCAACCCACAAATTTGCAGGTGGAGGTTGGGAAAAATATTTGACCTATTACATCACTTTAGATTTAGATTTGCTTAGTATCACATTTAAAATAATTTTATTTTAGAATTTTCTATATCCATATATTTTAAGAGCTATCAGTCTGCAATCAATTTTTTTCTTGTGTTTTGATATTTTGGAAAAATGTATTTCAGAAATATTTTCTATGGGGATTATTTTCAACCTAACTTCAAGATGTATTATTCCAAAATATTTTCATTTGCTTTTGTTTGATACTTAGGTGCACTCCAACCTGGGTCCTCTTTTAACTAAATTGTAGAGTTGGTGTTTGGGACTATATTTGTAGATTCAGTTCACCTACATAAGTGTGTGGTTTTATTTAGGACCAGAAGAGGATTAACAAGAGCTAACATATGAGTCCCTCTATGGAATAAGATTTATTTTGTTTCAAGCAATTACAGTGCCCTTTTCATATCCCCTTCATGGATCTGAACTTAAATCTGGAGACACTGATTTTAACAAAACCCATCTGTTGTCTCCTCTGCTTTGTACATTAAAGTTCAGATGCTAGACCACCAGGGAGTGGCAGGTAGTCTTAAAATGTAGTTAAGTTTTACTGTACTCAAATTATTTTAGATTTGCATTTTTCTTTAAAAAGTTTCAGGCTTTGGGACGTCCCTTTAATTTCTTATCCCATCATCCATGCATTTAAAATGTCTTTGTTATTTTATATTGCATTTTAAATGTGCTCCTTCAAAATAAATTTATCTTAGTGCCTTGTCCAAATGTTATTATATTCTGTAGTTAATTTGTATTTTACTTTTTACTCTACATATCTGTCCTTTTCATTTTAACCCATTTCATCTTGAATTTTCTTGATGTCATACAAATGTTTTAAAGTATAAACAGATTTTATATAAACCTAGATTAATTTAGACCTAATATACTGTAGATTTTTAAACCAATATAAATTTCTTTTCAGTGCTAGAAGATTATAAATCACTTTAGGTACTATATTATATAATTTTGGTATTCATAGTGTTGAGTAGTAGTACAATGTCTTAAGTGTTTATTAAACTAAATTAAATTTACGACAATATTCATTTGTTTTCCCCCAAGGCTCTATTCTTTCCAACTAAAACAAAGCTATGAATGTCTCATGATTCCCTCTGGACAATAACTTTTTTTTGGTAGGAGACTAGCTCTCATTATGTTGCTGAGGCTGGGCTCAAGTGATCCTCCTTCCTCAACCTCCCGAAGGGCTGGGATTACAGGTGTGAGCCATCATGTTTGACATTTTAAAAGTAAAATTTAGAGATATATTTAAGCAAGTAGACCAAAGAAAGATCTCTATATTCTTATAAAGTCACTTTTCTTATGGTATTTTATGATATCTGCCTTTGAATATGAAATCCTATGAAGCAAATTACTATTTTTTGAGATAGAATCAAAGAACATTAAAGCTGGAGTGTTTGCGAGATATCTATCTCAACCCAGTCATTTTCCAGTTGAGCAAGTAGAGACAAAGTAGTTTGAATGCTTTTCAGCTATATTGGGCTGATATCCTGAAAATTCCTCAAACAGGTATTTTTTTCTTTTGTGTTTCAGTCTCAATCATTATGTTCTGCTATTTCTATTGCATTCTATCTGTTATTTTATGCCTCAACAATCTAGTTTCTATATACTATCTAGCACTACCAATATTGATTGTGATTGTCATCCTGGGGATATAACGGTGCTATGAAAAATTGAAACAACTTAATTTTACAGTGTTGGGTACTTAGTACTTATTCTTAGCTGGGAAGAGGTTGCTATCACATTTTCTTCTACTAAACTGGTTTTTATCTTTCTAGCTTAGTTCTTGATTTATTTTTAATTTTCCCACTTCTCAATTGCAATCCCTGACCTGGTCTGTATTATATTCTTGGACTCTTCTGTATATTAAGCAGGTTATTCCAACAATGGAATATGCCTTGGATTTTACTTTGGCAAGGGATATCTTTATTCACTACAAACTCTTAATAGACTACAGGAGACTATTACTATGTGAATAAAATTCAATAAATCCAAAAATGAACTTGTCATTCACCTCAACCCTTCCCATTCCCAACTTGTGAATGTCTTCCTCTGATGAGGGTATAAATTTGCAATTTTTCATCAATGATCTAATTCCCTTGATAGTCTCCATGTTTTCCTTCATGATTCATTTTTCTATAATTATTAGTTATCTATTATTAAAACCAGAACCTTGGTCCATTCCATAGTCATAATTCGTCATAGTTACAGAGTAATTTTCTGGATATGCTAAAATCTGCCACTATGACTATAATATTTTCTATCATTCATATTTCCAATTTATAAAATGTTCATTGCTATGTGACAAAGCATAGTTATATATCCTTCATGGAACTTAAACTCTGTAGAGCTAAATACTATCACACATCACTATCTATATATTTTATACATGCATAGAGGGCCAAAAAGAATTAAAGAGAAATTTAGACACATAACATCTACTCTAAGAAACAAAATTATTTATAATTAAGACATATATTGGAAAGAGTATAAGATTCTTTTTCCAGAGGATCAGAAAACTAAATTTAAAGTCATATTCTTTATAATTAAATATAAGGTTTGGGCCAGTTGCAAAAAAAAAAAAAAAAGTAATAAATCTATGTAGTAGCAGTTAATGTAAACCTAAATGCTCTATACCAATTTATATGTTTTTGTTTCCTTTATTGAGAGTTAGTTTGTGATAGAAAACTAGCCATTTTAAATATGTTTATAAAGAATGAAAAAAACACTGCTCTTCAGTAGGAGTTTTTTAGTATGCATACTTCCTAAATAAGTGCTTTTATGCCTATTAAAATATTCATGAATTACTTTCACCTTCTACACTTTAGGTTTCCAGAGAACTCATCCCCATATGGATACTATCTACTGCCATCATTCCCAGGCTGAGCTTCAAGGCTTTGTCCTAAGATAAGCTCTTCAGGAATGACAGCTTGAATTTTATATTTAACTAAATGGTCCTTATTTTGGAATCAAACTGTTCATACCCAATTTGTATAATGATATAGCCATTTTCACTCTGTTTATTTTGTTATTAGCATTTCAGAAAAAAATCTAACAACAAACCTTAATTTCTCACTTTCTCCCTGGACACTCTTGTACAACTAGTTGAATTTTAGAAATAGTAGTACATAAAATAGGTCTTCAATCAAATAAAGAACTTTACTGGGTGGATCTTCCAAGAGGAACATGGTAGCATCTGTCTTTCTCTAGATCATACAGAGCAACAATGAGAATAAAAGAAAACAACTACATAAACAAATTTGAAACAAAATGAGGAGACAGTCCAAACTTGAAAACACCATATTTCTTTAAATGCTGCTATATACTTCTGAATTTTTTCTAAAAAAAGATGAAGCTGGTTAAAGTGGGAAGACAATAAATATGCTGGAGCTAGAGGTAGTCAAAACTTTGAATCAAGCACTTCTCCCTAGAATGAGAGGAAGGACATTCAGTATAAGGTTTACCTAAGGATGTCTAAGAGAAAACAATATCTGATACATCCATATCAATCAATATTCATTCAGGAGACACTGTAATTTGAACAAAGAATGTGTCATATAAACATTTATTAGCTGTATCAGAAGGTTAATTTCAAAGGTAAAAGTAGAACTCTAAAAAATATCTCAGGGCTGAGGAAGACTTCCCAAGGAATGAGGTCACCTCCCCAAGCTACTATTCAATCTTTTTGGAGAAAGTGTAATTACAGACCACTAAATGCTGAAGAAGTTCTCTGAATTGCTTAGGCCAGAGTTGGTTAATTGTTACTGGATAACATAATGCAGTTAATATGAAGAGTGATAAGAAGAAAAGGTGAAAAAGGATAAGCTTGCTGTCGATTCAGGTTAAATAATTACAATGTCAAAGTATTATTCCTTAAAATCTATATGAACATAATTTAGTGATTAAAGTTAAATATTAATGAAAATATTTATATTAGGTAAAAATAGAAGTTAGAGAAGGAGAATACGCATGGAGAAGAGAATACAATATCCTAGGAAATCTATAAATATTATCTATTGGAAGTGTTGACCATGCAAAAAATCTAAACTGTCTTAAATAATGCACGACAACATAATACAAAGAAAACAATCCACATGGGAGATATATAAATATACATATGTGTGTGTGTTTGTAATGTATGTGAAAATGTTTTATAATGTAATTAAACAAGGACAAAATAAATTTCTTTACTACTAGATTTAAATGGATGCAGAGTATAATTATTAAAAAGGTGGCAGAGCTGCATGTTCAAAAGATGGTTCCATCTCTCTGACCATCAACTTCTCAATAATAAATTAGATGATGAGATCCATGGATTCAATTATTTATACCTATGGTCATACTTCCTTTGCTGTAAAGTGAGCCCCTTGTTAGAATGTGAGTTTATAGGAGACCCATGTTAGTAGATCTCTTACCATTTTTCTTCTTTTCTCTATCATTTTTGATACAAGAGAAAGCATTTCTAACTCATTTAAAATGCCAATCACATTGGCCAGTAGTCAACCTAGTAATATGTCAGGGTTTCCTCCCAGAAAGTTAAGTTCTTAAACTCAGCAACATGTTTTCTAATCAACAACTTTAATATTCCATTTCACTTGAATTGGCTACCTCTGTGTCAAAGCTCCTGCTACTACATGTGTCTTATGACTACATGTCTTTGAGTGTATAGCTCTTTTCTTTCTTTACAAAGACTAGCACTTCCCAGCTGTATTATTTTGTGACTTTACCCAGTTATTGATCTAGTGGCCAGGAGGGGAGGTGGGAAAAGATCTTGAGAAGGTCACAGACTTTTCCTGCAGTACGGATGTTTTGAACTATTATTGAGCAAAGAAGTACTATCTTATACTATTCTGTTTTGAGCTACTTCTCTCAGCCCAGAGGCTTCAGGAAAACCTAAAAATTCACAGTTTTCAATAACCTTTACCCAGATTTTCTCACCTTAACTTTTATGGCCCTGCATCTTTTCAATTAAGGCTTAGTATTGCTGTAGAAGACCTGTCAAGGTTGAGAATTAAACCTGTTCTGACGATTTATTACTCTTATAATTAACTCCTGGGCCTCATCCTCTGGCTGCAGGAAATTTCTGTTACTTATATATTGCCAAGGAGGAAATGGCTATCATACTTCACCTTACATTTGTGAGAAATAATGCTCAGCCTCTCATTGTCTGTTACCTGTGCATTGAGAATCCAGAAAGATGTATCTGATACCATGATCTTTATAATTACCATAGTTACTCAAAGGCCTAATATCTTTCAATGGCCAGCACATTCCTCTTTACCGTGATTCCCTTCTCACTTTACCACTCATGAAATATGTATAAATTGCTTTGCAATCTTATGCCAGGAGCTATCAATGTTGTATTTGTATCCATAGTGAGGGTTTCCCTGGCATCTGGCTGTTGAATGATCCAACTCAAAATCCCACCATAGAGTCTGCTTCCTAAAGCAACCTTTACTATGAATCATTATAGTTTGGCTTGACTAGGAAATAACCTATTATATTTTAGATTGCAGCACAGGTTATATTATCTGTGACTAATTTTAAGAACAATTACTAAGAGAAATATAGGAAGCAGGATTAAACATAGAACTTGTACTGCAGTGATGTTGCAGCAGAGGCCTCAGCCAATCCATTTGTAAGCACTGAGGCTTGGTGGCCTTTCGGTTTTTCCACTTGGGTAAAGAGGGCAAGATTTTTGTACATCGCTGTGAACTAATCATTCATATGAAGGCTGCTGCCAAGGAGGGGTAAACTTGGATTCAAATCTTTCTTCTATGGACAGAAAATACTGGAGAGGGATTCAGTAGTGTCCTGTTCAACCAATATTCTTGACAGCTGATAAAATGAGTGCCTCACTCCTGAAGAAGTTTCTGGACGGCACATCACATCATTACTATGATTCTGAAAATATTTTCTACCACTCTGTACAAATGCATTTTAAAATTAGGAGGACTGGACAATTTTCAAAGAAGATATACTTTCCTAAGATCGACCCCAAGTGATATTACCAGTTTAAGCACAATGATTTTTTTTTAATTATAGAAAATTATCTTATCAGGCCCAATTGTTTTCAAAGCAAACAATCTTTAAAGAACTGATAATTCCAATGTGATTTAGGGTAGTACAACATTACATTCAGTCAGTCATTCAACTAAAAATGAATTTTTAATAAGAAATGAGACCAATATATATATAAAAATAGATGAGATAGACAAAATTCTCTGCCAATATGAAATTTCTATTTTAGTAGATGAAATAAGTAACACACATCACATACTACTATACTTGTAGGTAGTGATAGGTGTAATGAAGACATTTTTGGTGCTTGTCAGCACTCCAAAGATTTGGGCTCCTCTTACACATTTGAGAACCATTAAAAAACACCCAGAGCACTTGCCCAGCCACTCTTCATGACTCATAATCTCTCATTCTCTTACATGTAGATGGGAACAGGTAATTGAGCTATATAGACACTGGAATGAGCATCCACGTGTGCTATGCCTACCACCTCTAGGTCAGAGCCAAATGACTTCCACAAAGTCCTCCCTGCTTTCCCTTCCACAGTGATGACTCAATTTCTGTGCCTAAGGGATCTTAGTAGCTGTGTGTTACAGAAAGCTAAAGCTCCATCAGCTGAACCCAAGAAATACATTCCAAGCAAAGATCATCCTGCCCCTTTGCCTTGGTGCTTACTGGGTTTTATATGAATGAGAAAAATCCTCCTATTGTATTAAGATTCTGACACTGGTAGGAAGGTTGTGTGTCAAAGCAGCTAGCATTACACTCATAATAGAAAAGATAAGGAGATATGGAATGAAAGAAAGTGTCAGGTAGAGCATATTTGCTTTAGTTAAGGTATACAACAATGATTTCTCCAAAAAGAGCATACTTGAGCAAGACATGAGTAAGGCAAGAACATGTCAACATCTACTTTAAGAATAATGTGAGCAGATGATCAGCTCCTGTTATGGACTGAATTTTTTGCCCCCCTCCCAAATTAGTGGCTCATCACATTTGAACCTCTAATGTGATAGTACATGGAGGTAATTCCTTTGGAAATTACTTAGGTTTAGATGAGGTCACAAGGGTGGGATCCTCATCATCAGATTAGTATTCTTATTAGAAAAAAAACAGAGAGAACTTGCTTTCTCCTTCTCTCTGCCATGGGAGGACACAGAAGACTGTAGCCATTTGCAAGCCAGGAAGAGATGACTCACCAAAGCCTGCTGACATATCCTTTGATCTGAAATATCCCAGCCTCCAGAATTACGAGAAATATATGTCTGTAATTTAAGTCACTCAGTCTATGGCATTTTGTTAAGGAAGCCTAAGCTGAAAAGACAGACTGTCATTGGAGTATTGGACATATTTTAACAACTTTATGGGGAAAAACCCCAGGAAAACTAATTTGCTAATGTAGGGAGTTAGAAGTGTAAACATAAATTTGAAAGGTGAGCAGGGCAAGACCAAGTATGACTTTAGTGTTCCAGGTAAGAACTTGACACTTTATTTTAACAAGGTAAGTCTGATTACATTTGAACATGAGTATTCCTTATGTCATTTTAAATATCGATATGTGGACAATAATCTCCAGGGAAGAAAGAGTGAATTAATTAAACCAAGTTAGACAGCAATTAGAGTTACCCAAGTGAGAATACTGTTGTTTTCCCACAATACTAGTTGGAAATAGTAAGTAAGTGTTAAATACAGGATGTATTTTGAATTTCTTATTGATCATTAATTTATTGACCCTTAGACCATCAATCTATAGATATTGATCTATCAGTTGTACAATACAAATGAAAAACAAAAACAAAACCCTAGATCTGGCTGGGCTCAGTGGCTCACACCTGTAATCCAGCACTTTGGGAAGTGGAGGCCAGAGGATTGAATGAGCTCAGGAGTTTGAGACCAGCCTGAGCAACATGGTGAAATCCTGTCCCTACAAAAAATACAAAAATTAGCTGGGTGTGGTAGTGTATCCCTGCAGTTCCAGTTCCTTGAGAGGCTGAGGTGGGAGAATTGCTTGATCCTGGGAAACAAAGGTTGCAGTGAGCTGTGATTATACCACTGCACCCTAGCCCGGGATACAAGATAAGAAAAAACAAAAAACAAGGTTGACACCACTTAACATTTTATTCGAGCTATGAGTATATGGAGATATCCTGTATCGAGACCATGGAAAACTCATAGAATACTTGGGATAAAGATAAGGGAAATCAGGATTCTGTTTTCAATGCAGAATTTATTTTACTCTTGTCAATGTGTATGTCAGGTATGCAGTAAATGATACAAATATAGCATAAGTGTAAAAGAGAGATAAAATCTAGAGGTATAAAGACAAAATTGGTGCATAAATATGTGTAAAACAACAAGAGAAAATGGGTTGTTATTATAAAAGGAAATCAGGAAGAAAGAAGTTTATTTAAGAAAGAGGGCAATGCACCAGGAAAGAAAACTAAAACAGAGCTGACTGTGAGGTAGAAGGGAAGCCAGCTATGTATACCTATAGTGAGAGCAAGACAATTTTTCAAAAATAAGAAAAATTGAGTAAGACCATTAATACTGAGAAGCCAGTTAAGGTGACAAACAAGATTTTGCCATTTAATTTGGCAAATTTAAAATGTATTGGCTACATTCAGTGGCTCACACCTGTTATACCAGCACTTTGAGAGACTGAAGCAGCAGAACCACTTGAGGCCAGGAGTTTGAAACCAGCCTTGGAAACAGAGTAAAACCTTGTCTTTAGAAAACTGTGAAAATTAGATGGGCATGGTTGTGCATGCCTATAGTCCTAGCTACTCAGGACGCTGAGGTGGGAGGATCGCTTTAGCCCATGAATTCAAGGTTACAGTGAGATATGATCATGCCAATGCACTCCAACCTCAATGACAGAATGAGACCCTATTTCTACAAAATAAATAAAAATTAAATTTACTTTTTAAACTGTATTAACTTTTCAAAAAAACAATTTTGAAAGACCAAGTACCTTTAATTGGTGCAATTTTATGCTTGTACCTTCGATGATGGGACAGGTTATTTTGATCACTGCAGCGGAAGGAACGTAGTTCACATTTGTATGGTTTTTTTCCGGAATGAGAACGCACATGGACTTCCAGATGACTCTCATAAGCAGATGCAAATGGACAAAGGTGACATCGGTGAGGTATTTCCCCTGTGTGGATTCTGTTGTGTTCAATAAGCCGAGCTGTTCCTTTGCTGGCATAGTTGCAGTATTGACGTTTGAGCTTCCGATCAAAGGTCCTTTCAAACCCTTCTACTAACATTCCTGAGTTTTCATCCAGGGAAACTTCAACAGATGGGTGATCAAGTTCATTTTGATCACCATCTGTTTCAGCTCTTGACAACTGCACGGAGTAAATTCCACTGCCTTGTTCAACGCCGCCGCTGCTGACGCTGCCGCTATAGACGCCGGCGCTACGGAAGCCGCTGCTGCCGCGTACGTCGCGTCTCAGTTGCCGCCGCCACGGCCGCCACCGCCATATTTGTTGTAAGATGAAGTTTTGATGCAGATACATTCACGGAGTAAGAAGAGAGGTGGGTTTAACGGGGACTGAAGAATGTCCAGGTGAGTTCACGGTGGAAGGAGAGTCTAGTGCTTTAGGGCTTATGAAAATTAGAAAGTACTAAAATAGATTACCAAGTCTAATTCATAAACAAGAGAAGTAAACAGAAGGGAGAAGTGACAGAATGGTGAAAGGTCCAAAATTTGGAGGAACAGATATGGATAAAAATACATGAACTTTGAGTTTCATTAGGAATGATTTGGTACACTGTAAGGTAGCAAAGACAGAGTAATGTTTCAAATTAAGATATTTTACAGGTAGTACAACTATTTGTTGAATATTTAATAACTGTAGTCTATTAAGGAATAGGCGCGGACGAGGTTTTCTTTTCTTTTTTTTTTTTTTTGAGATGGAGTCTTGCTCTGTTGCCCAGGCTGGAGTGCATGGCCCATTCTCGACTCACTGTAACCTCCGTCTCTCAGGTTCAAGAGATTTCCCAGCCTCAGCCTCCCGAGTAGCTGGGATTACAGGTGCGCACCACCACGTCCAGCTAATTTTTTTGTATTTTTAGTGGAGACAGAATTTCACCATGTTGGCCGGTTTTGTCTCAAACTCCTGACCTCAGGTGATCTGCCCGCCTCGGCCTCCCAAAGTGCTGGGATTACAGGCGTTAGCCACCGCGCCCAGCCAGGATAGTTGTTAAGAAGGCAAGTTGGTAACACAGAAACAAGCTAGACTCTGTTTAGCTAGGCCCTGGCGCCAACCAAATTGTGGGTTCGTATTACTAATAGGAAGATACACAGAAATGAGTATGTCTTCTGATTTTATCAATGATGTTTCTCTTAAAAACAAAACCCAAATGAACAAAAACCCACACTAGTGAGATTTTGAGATTTTAAAACGAAAAAACACAGAAAACACATACTAAGTATCTTAAGCCTTATATTCCAGGAATAAAATAGCTTAGAATAGTCTTCATAATCTTGGTTATAGAGTAAAGTTCATTCTGCTGTTGGAATATAAAGCACATCAGGTCACGTGACCGTGTCCTGTAGGCTTTTACAGAGGCCTCAGTGGCAAACATCATTTTCTTTTTAGGGGAGTTCAAATACAACAATCATTAAGTTTGTTTGTGCAACCAGCACATCTTACTAACGTGACAGGATTAATGTATGAGGCCAGGATTTACAATGCACTCACTGGAGACAGAGGGCTCAAATACAGTCATTGCTTATCTTAGTCTTTGGCAAAGTTACAACAGGGGTACTTAATTCAAGAGGTTTAGAAATCAAATGACCTATCTCTCATATTTTTGCTTTGTTGGTATTTGAGAAAAAAGGAGACCTATTCTGGATGCAAATACTCAGTTAAATTTTATGAAAGACTTTGAATCATTTTTTTTAATGTTACAAAGAAAACTAAGGATATTGTCGGTATTAATTTATATTTGCTAATGTGAAATGAATCAATTAATTTTATTTCTAAAATCATTTCGGTAGCAGCTGTGAGAGTCTCTGTAAGAGACACACAACTTTCTTCCAAAGCTTGTAAACTAGTATGAGGGAGAAAACGGAACATAAAATGATTAGACAGCAGGTAAATACCACTGGAAAAAGACTATGTGCAATTTGAGTGCAGAAACATGAAAATAAATATTATAGGCAGTAGAATAAAGTAAGTTTTCATGGAATACAAAGTCTTCCTGGAGGATGAAGAATTTGAACAAAATCTGGAGAAAAGCTTATAAAATTTTAAAGACAAAAGCACAAATAACCTCATCATTAAATTGTAGCATCAACAGAAAGAAATGGAAAATAGGAGAAAAACAGGTCAGTGCAGAACCTGAGTTTTGTGGGTGAAAAATATCTAAAACCAAAAATTACTCTATGGTTTTATTTTTATTTTTCCTTCTGGTTAACTTTTAGTTTTGAAGTTTATTTTTATATTAGAAAATTGTAAAAAAAATTTCTCAGGTAATATGAGATAATGTTTGCAAGTTGTGTTAAACATTTAAGCCCTCAGTGATGTTAGTTCATTGACATAAAAGCCATATTTCTGTGTCTTATATTTGTACTTATGGCTTTTGTTACCCTGTACTATCAGAGTCACATTAGAAACTGAAAAATACTTCAAAATAAGGATTAACTGCTTTGACGAAATGAAATTAGTAATAAAATGGTAGAAACAACAGTAATTCACATAAGTGATGAACTTTAAAAGTACAGTCGTTTTGTTCCTTTCATTTTTATCTCATAGGACAAAAGGATGGTAAATCAAATCCATGCCAACAAAAGCATTTAATTTCAGCAAGTAATTAAAAAAATTCCCTAGCTAGTAAAAATGCTTCTTTGGGGAAGTGACTTTCCAAACTGCAGGAAGGAGTAGTACTGCAGAAAGGCCATAGAGATTTTGTTTCTAGTTGTAAAATAAACAGATCCTTACAGAATGGATATGTTTTTGCTCACTACTGTACTTATAATGAGATTAAATTCAACTTCTTGTGTACTAATTGTATTAAACTGTGTACATAAAAGTGATGGAATAGGAGTTATTTGGGGATTAGGCAAAGCAATCAAACGTTTGAGAGAGTGATACAAAATTAATATGTGCTTTGTTTTAACTCCTGTATGTACATTTTTCTACAGATGAGGAACTCTGAAGAAAATGAAGCAGCAAATAAAGTATCTTTTAAATGGAAGTGCAGATGAAGTCATCCTGGATTTATGATAAGTTATACTTATTTTGATTTTTGTGTGGTTTTATTTTGTTTTGATTTTTGTTTCCTGAATTTTTATTTGGTCGGGTCTTGGATTTCAATATCATGAAAGAAATGCCCAGATCAAAATATAAGCATAAGAATCTCATTCCATGTAATCTAGTACTCACAAAAAGTGACATCCAATAATGAATTAACGGCATTAGCATAAGCTTATAAACAAAATCATGTGAACAGTTTGCATTATTAGAAAATCCATTTTACAAATGGATTTCATGTGTCTTTTGTGTCCAAATACAATTGACTAGATAAAATCCTAGAATTATATGAAAAGGTTGTGAGATTTGCTTTCATTGGAAATGAAAAACCCACTTTTTAAAGTCCTTTATATTTAATATAAATGTAATGGCAAATTGAATATCTGTGCTATGAAAAGGATTATGTTTTATTTTGTTTGTATTTCTAATAGCTATTTACATAATTATTGCTTAATACCATTTAGGAATACACAAGAAAAAATATAATGCTGAGATATCAAGATAATCAATCACACTTGTCCTCTCAGGCTACCATTTTCCACAACAATTACTCATTTAGTTAAATGTATTAAATACAGGTAAATGAAACTTTCAGTTACTAAAGTTCAACTATCAGAAATCTCTAGACTATTTTTAGTAATATATCAAGAAGCTGCAGAGCATAAAATAAAATCACACAAGTGTATATAGATAACATATTTATAGTTTTTAAAAATTTCCTACATTAAAGGAGTAAATATATAAGTTAAAAGAGACGGTATTTTACAAAACTGCATACCATACATAATTGGAATGTTAAAAGTTTATTATTCTGAGGACCAGGCACAGTGACTCACACCTGTAATTCCAGCACTTTTGAGAGGCCAAGGTGGGTGGATCACCTGAGATCAGGAGTTGGAGATCAGACTGGCCTATATCCCAAAACCCCGTCTCTACTAAAAATACAAAAATTAGCTGGGTGTAGTGGGGTGCACCTATAATCTCAGCTACTCAGGAGGCTGAGACAGGAGAATCATTTGAACCCAGGAGGCGGAGATTGTAGTGAGCCAAGATCACACCACTGCACTCCAGCCTAGGCAACAGAGCAAGATTCTGTCTCAAAAAAAAAAAGAAAAGAAAAGTTTTTTTATTCTGAAACAGTCAACTTTTTTGCATATAAAAATGTGAAATAATTTTATAAGATATTTACACATATTGTAGTTCTTTCTATGAGTCCTTTTAAATGGGAATGCCTAATGTATTTATTTCACTATAGCCTTTTATATTCTAAGTATGTGCTTTAATTTTTTATCTATCTGTGCAATATTCTTCATGTATGAACAAAACTGTGACCCACAAAGAAAATTATCTTTCAATTGTTTTATAAATACTTGATACCTCCAATGCAAATATTAGAAGTTTCACATGAATTTTTGTAAGTGGTATTTTATTATTTGAACATTGGATATATTAAAATGTACCTGATTCACCTTTTTAATCATTACATCGTCGGTAAAAATGGTGAAGTTCATATAAATAAAGGAGTTAGTTTGGCTTTCCATTTTAATTAGTCACACCTTTCTTATTAAATATTAGCTCTGTATTTAAATCTTGGTAACCTAGATTCAGAGTTACTAAGATTAGGGCATAATTAGCTATTCAAATCAATTATGTCATTCAATTTTATTAATTCTGTTGCTAAATATTATCACATAATTAATCCTAATATTATTCATTATAATTCATAATTAGCAGTCTAAAAAGTCTATAGGTGGAAATAAAAATAGTTCTGAAAGATATTGCACCAGCATTTTTTGCTATCACATTTGCATTGATTGCCTACTCTTTCAATGAATAATAACGGAGAGGAAATGGAAGTAAATTCAACTCTGTACATTAGACATTACCAGTTTCTAGAGTCTTTTCAGTTGTTTGAAAAACTGTCCTGTTTAGTATATGCATTTAATTAAGCACTATTTTAAAGAACAATTCATGCCATTCAGATGACTCTTCTGTAAGCATGAAGGATGATAGTATTCTTAACGTATCTCAAAATAAGCATATATTTCAACAAAATGTAATCAATATAATCAAATTTAAGGTATGGAAAGCATAAATAAATCATGGTATTAGTTTTATTTCATAAAATGCAAACCAGTTATCATATTTATTACTTATTAAAACTTTGTTAAAAACTAAACTTGGGAATAAGTTTTTAATATTGCTAATGGGGAAAGGACAACCTCTTCCATAAATGGTGTTGGAACACCTGAATATCAGTGTGCAAAAGAATAAAGTTAGACTCTCATCTCACACCAGATACAAAAATCAACTCAAATAGATTGCATATTTAAATATAAGAACTGAAACTGTGAAACTACTAGTATAGAAGAAAGTATAGGAGAATAGGTTCATACATTGACCTGGGCAGTGATTTTTTGGATATGAACCTAAAAGCACAGGGAACAAAAGCAAAAATAGACAACTGGGATTGCTGCAAAGAGACAAGCTTCTGCACAGCTGAAGAACCAACAGAGTGAAAAGATAATAT
Source organism: Alouatta palliata (assembly GCA_004027835.1). Lineage (NCBI taxonomy): Eukaryota > Metazoa > Chordata > Mammalia > Primates > Atelidae > Alouatta > Alouatta palliata. The sequence continues at coordinate 16,194 of PVKV010020489.1, read as the reverse complement.
ATGAATGAAAGAAAATATTTGCAAATCATACATCTGATAAGAGGTTGGTATTCAAAATACAATCATGCATCACTTAACAATGGGAGAACATTCTGAAAAATCCATCATCAGACAGTTTTGTCTTTGTGCAAGCACTGTAGAGTATACTTACACAAACAGATGATGTAGGCTACTACACATCTACTCTGTATGATATAGCCTATTGCTCCTATGCTACAAGCCTGTACATTATATTTACTGTAGTGAATACTGTAGGTAACTGTAATATGATGGTAAGTATTTTTGTATTTAAATATATCTACACATAGAAATATACAGTAAAATACAGTATTATAATTTTATGGGACCACTATATGTGTGTGTATATATATATATATATATATATATATATATGCAGTTTGTCATTGACCAAAATGTCATTATGCAGTACCTGACTGTATATAAGGAAATTATAAAACTCGAGCTAGAAAACAAATACCTAATTTAAAAAATAAGCAAAGGATTTGAATAGAAATTTCCCAAATGAAGATATACAGATAGCAAACAGGTATATGAAAAAATGTTCAACATCACTAATTATCATAGAAATGCAAATTAAAATCCCTTTGAGAGATCACCTCACACCTGTTAGAATGGCTATTATTTAAAAGACAAAAGATGACAAGTGGCGATAGGTTACAGAGAAAAAAAACCCTTGTACACTGTTGGTGGAAATGTACTAATTTACATACTAGTATGGAAAATGATATGGAGGTTCCTCAAGAACTTAAAAATAGAACTGTCATATAACCCTGCAATCCGACGACAAATTGCATTATTCAAAGTAAGTGAAATCTGTATGTAGAAGAGATATCTGTACTCCTATGCTTGTCTCAGTAGCCAAGATATGAAATCAAACTATCCATCAACAGATGAATAAAGAAAATGTATATATAAACAGTAAGATACTATTCAGCCTTAAAAGAGAAGAAAATCTTGTCACTGTGACAATGTGGATGAAACTATAGGTCATTAAGTTCTATAAAATAGGCATAGAAGACAAATACTGCATAATCTCACTTACATGTGAAACCCAAAAATTTTTGAACTTAGAGAAGTAGAGAGTAGAATGATGCATACCAAGGTCTAGGTAAGGGAATACTGAAGAGATGTTGGTGAAAGGATATAAAATTTTAATTACATAGGAGGAATAAGTTCAAGAGATTTATTGTATAACATGGAACTATACATTATAGCAGTGCATTGTGTTTTCGAAAGTTGCTAAAGGGTAGATTTTAAGTGCTCTCATTACACAAATGATGTGTATGTGATATAATGCATATTTAAAGCTCGACTTAGTCATTCTACAATGTATTCATATTTCAAAGCATGTTTTATAGAATAAGTATATACAATTTTGTTAACTAAAAACAGAATAAAAATGTTTTTTATATAGAAAAGATATTTTTTAAAACAAATTTAAACAAAATCTCACTTTAAATCTATATTTCTGAATGCAAGTGGGCCTTTAGTTTCCTTTGCATTTGTATAGTCTGCTAACTTTGTATCTTGTCTATTTCTTTCCTTTTCTTTCATCAAATCAAAAAGTACACTTCCTTATTCTCACTATTATCTTTTGAGCTTTCTACTGTTTCCTTAAGCAAAGTGGATCAGAAAACTCAAAGCTCCTGCCAACACATCTATCTGCGCAACCACATTTATATGATGTACACTAATTTTCCACCTGATGCTATGGATGTACTCTATTCATAACTCCTTTCCTTGTGAACAGATTCCTCTCGGGAATATCATTTCATCACTTTGTAATTGAGTAGCCCTGCCTCCCAGTGCAGTTTAAAACTTTTTTTTCCTTTCCTGCTTTCAACCTTCAAATATTACTTCAAACAATTTGTTTCTCCCTTTCCCACCAAGTACTTCTGTTGAACAGTACTTCCTTATTTAATTGTGGGCTTACTTAGAAATTCCAAGGGCCAATATTGAAACAAAAAGGCAGAGAGACCCAGGCATGAAATCCTCCTGCTTAGAGGATTACACTACCACTACTGCCCTGAAGTCAGGGTGCTGCAAACCAGACCTCCAGACAGACGATTACTCAAGATAAACATGAAACAAAACATGCAGACCCCCACCCTCCTGCACCACTCCCGCGTATTTTCCACACCTTTTCCTTCAAATGCTGCAATCCCCAGCCATTTGGCACCAAGGAAGACAGTTTTTCCAGAGATAGGGTAGGGGGTAGCAGCAATGGTTTTGAATGAAAATGCTGCACCTCAGATCATCAGGCATTGGTTAGATTCTCATAAAAGGTGTACAGCCTGGATCCCTTGTATGCTCAGTTCACATTAGGCTTCATGCTCCTGTGAGAATCTAATGCGGCCACTCATCTGACAGGAGGGGAGCTCAGGCAGTAATGCTCTGTCACTGTTCATCTCCTGCTCTGTGACCCAATTCCTACAGTTCACCAACCAGTATTGGTCCATGGCCCAGGGGTTGGAGACTCCTGTTCTAAAGAAAGGAATGTGGTAGCTAAATCTGTTCTAAAGGAAGAAATGTAGTGTTTAGATCCCTTCTAAACCCCTTCATTCACCCTGCAAATTTGGAAAGGTCTTTTGAAGGCGTGAGCCTGGCCATTTCCCAGCTGCTAGTATTCGATTAATAAAACCACCTTCCTTTCACTATACCTCACTCCTTGTGCTTTCAGCCGCTGATCTCAGAGCAGCTGAACTTGAAATAGTTACAGTTTGTCCTCTGTCTCCAGGCTCAACATTTTTTCCTTTCTACTATATCATTCTTATTGCATCCTCTCAAATTTTTCTCCTTTGTTGCTTCAGCTTCTGTTTTGAACATTGTCCAGTCAATACTCCACTCTTCACCATTCTGCCTCTTGATTCTTATAACCAATGATCTCTACATATATGTCCAATTATCCTATATCTTCATCTTACTTGATGAAGATGAATTGTTGTCAATTGAAGTGATTGATCATTCCCTCACCTTTAAAACAATTGTATCATTTGGTGTCCAGGACCCCACACTCTCTTGAATTTTCATCTCCCTCACTAGATACTCCTTTTCAGTCACTTTTTCTAGTTCTTCCTTTTAAAACTAAATTTTAGAGGGTTCCAGGACATGGTCCTTGAATCATTTCTTTCTCTTTCCATTCTCATATCATATCAATTTCCATCATTTTAAAGATGACCCATATTTGATATCTTTAACATTTATATGCTCTACCTGTAATCTTTCCTTGAACACCAAACTATTTTTTGACAGTGTAATTTGGAAGTTTAATAAATATATCAAGAAATTATCAGATTTGCTGAGGTAAAAATTTCTTAAAAGGCATGCTCCTATTTCAAACATATAATTTAATATTTTTCATATGTATAAATCCGTAAAAGCACCTCCAAAATCAGGATATTTAATATATATTACTCCCTTCCATCATACTTATTTGCAATATCTCATTTCCATTCTTTCCTTTTCTTATCACAACCCCACCCCTAGCCCTGTTCCCCAGTTCACAGCTGATCTGTTTTCTATCACTATGGATAGGATTGTATTTTCTACAATTTGAGCTAAATGTGATCATACAATATATATTCCATTTTGCCTGTCTACTTTCACTCAGTGTAATTACTTTGAGATTCATTCATATTGTTGCACATATCAATAGTTTATTCACTTTTATCATTAAGTAGTATTCCATGGTATGGAAACACTGAAATTTGTTTATTAAGTTCTTTATTATATTACTATATTGATAATTTGTTTCTCATCCCCCCAGTTTTGGATTATTACAGATTATATTTTATAAATACATATTATATATACTCATGTACAATATAAATTATATTTTATAATATAATTAATTTTTATTAATATAGTTTATATTATATTAATATTTATATAATAATTATATAATTCATATCAATATAATTTATTATATTAATATATAATTTAGTGTGTATAAAATTATATTCTATTAATATAAATTACATTATGTAAAACATATTTTATAAACATAATTTCAGGTTATATTTTTATAAATATTTGTGTGCAATTAGGCAATTATTTGTATGGGCAGGGGCTTATATTTTTTGAGGTAAATATCAAGGAGTAGGATGGCTGGATCATATGGCAGGTATATGCTTAACTTTATCAAAATTGACAGTCTTTTTTCCAAAGTTGTATAAATTTTTACACTTCCATTAGTGGTTTATAAGAATTTCAGTTTGTATACATCCTCACCAATAACTGGAAAAGTTTTCTTTTAAAATAATAGCTAGTCAAGTAGTATTGGTTATCTAGTGGATTTAATTTGCATTTGGGTGACGTGTAGACATTATTGAACATCTGTTCATGTATCTATTGGCTGTGCTACACCTTCTATGCTGAAATATATTTTCAAATCTTTTGTCAGTTTTTCCACTGGAATATTTGTTTTCTCATTATTGAGTTTTGAGAATAATTTTTTAATATTATGGATTCATGTTTTCCTATGATATAATTAGGAAATATTTTATCCTAGTGTATGGCTTGTCTTTCTGTTCTTTTAACATTATCTTTTAAAATGCAGACATTTCAAAAAACAACTCATAATTTTTTATTAATGGATAGTGTTCTTGATGTTATACTTTGGAAGTCTTTACCCAACCCAAAGTCATAAAGATTTCCTCCATCATTTCTTACATAAATTTTGAATCATTTTGTTTTTCATTTAGCTCTCTGATCCGTTTGATTTTATTTATATATATAGTAAGATATGGGTCAGTTGTTTTATTCATATATATATGCGATTGTTTTAGCACATTGTTGAAAAGAATATACTTTCTCTTAGTATTGCCTTATTACTGTTGTGAAATTTAGTTGTGTATGAATGCCAGAGTCTCCTTCTGGACACTCTAAACCACTTCATTAATTTACAAGTTTATCTTTATAAAATAGCATTGTCTTGATTGATATAGATTTCAAAGTCTTATAATTAGGTAATGTTAGTCTTTCATCTTTTTTTCAAGCTTGTTTTGGTTATGCAGAGTTTTTTGGATTACTGTGTTGATTTTAGAATCAGCTTCTTAATTTATGTAGGAAAAGCTTTGTGAGATTTTGATTAGAATTACGTTGAACTTACAAGTCAATTTAAAAGAAAGCTGACATCTTAATATTATTGAATATTATGACTAATAATCATGGCATATTTCTACATTTATTTAAGTTTTCTTCAGTTTCCATCAGCTCAGTTTTGAAAGTTTCAATGTAAAGATCTTGCACATCTTTTGTCAGGTTTATTCCAACAAATTTTATATTTGTAAACTGGATTTAGAGCATTATTTTACTTGAGTTATATTTGTTAATTGTTATTCAATAGGAAAATAATATTTGTAGATTTTTCTTTGGATTTTTTGCAATGTTAAATCTCATATATCTCATATTTTTCACTTTTCTTAAACTGACTTCTGGGAAGATTTAGTTTGTTTTTGTTTTATTTATCAGATTTCATTAAATTTTCTAATGGATGAACATAACATCTAAAAATAAAGATAATTTTAATTTTCCTTTAGAATCTTTAAGCATTTCTTTCTTTTTCTTGCACTAGTACAATCACTAGAGCTTCCAACACAATGTTGAATAAGGTTGTGAGAGTGGATATTCTATCTTGCTTAGAACCTTTCTAAGATAGTATCCAGTCATTCACCCTTAAGTATAGTAATTGTATAGTAATTCCCTTTTGTCAAGTTGAGAAATTTTCCTTTTATTGCTACATTGATGATGTTTTAATTAGAAACAGATATTGAATTTTGCAAAACGGGTTTTATTTTCCTCCTCTTTTGCATGCCTTGTGTTTGTTTTTTATTATTCATGCCAGTGTTAGGAATTTTAACTTGAGTACTAGGTATTTTTATATTTTCTAGAGCTTTGCTCTAGAATGAACTCAAGTTACTTGGGAACACTTTGAACTCCCCAGGTGTTGCTTTTAAGACTTGTCGGGGAAATCTGAGCAATGTTTATTCTAAGCCTTAATTAATCCTACTACTGAAACACGACCATTCTAAGCATTCTTAACAATGTACCATTGGGTGATTCAGTCTGGCTGGTGAAAAAATGTATTCTATCAGGCCCTGAGCGAGCACTGTCAATAAATCTCTTTTATCTTATCTGGTGATTCTCTTCCAGGCCTTAATTGCTTTTCTTATATACAAGCATTGACTAGTACTGTGTTTAATATGAGGGAACACTTGGCAGATCTTTGGAGTGTTCTCTCTGCAGTTTTCTTTTCTTTGCTACTCTGTCTCATGCACTCCAGCTGTGTTGGCTTTCCTGGACTATCAGCTCCTTTTGCTCAAGCAGCCAACGTGCCAGGCCTTGCCTGGATTCCCTCTCTCTAGGCTATGGCCTGGGATCTTTCTTGAGGGATTATGCTAGGTTAAAAACATATGAGTCACCTCACTTAATTTCTCAATTCTCTGGGATCACTGTCATTTGTTGCTTGATAGTCAATGTCATGAAAATCTTTGTTTTATGTATTGCATCTGGAAATTTTTGTTAGGGGAAAGGAGTGGTGTAGATTATTTCACAGTGGAGAGTAAAACATATTCTTCCTAAAAGTTCTGTTGTTACTGGGAGGGGTGCAGAGTATCTTGGGCTCTAGTGTAACATGAGAGAAAGAATTTGGCCAACAGACAGTTAGTAATGTAAGCAAAATGTTTACTAAGAAGAGAAGAGTACACTTCAAGAGAGGAATGGGCTGACCTGGCTGGAAAAGGCTCCCAGGCTGGTCTCACTGAAAAAAAAAAAAAAAAAGCAGTAGCAACGTTTATTAAAGAGACAGTACACTCTGAAAGATGAGTCAGAGGGGGCTGTTAATAGAGAATGAGCCAGCAGCAGCTAGTGCTAGGGGACTCTTTATGAGAATATTACATAATTATTCATGAAGGGGTATCACTTGCAATCACCTTTTAAGCCGTCCCTTTGAGCACATATGCTCTGTAGTTGTATATGCACGTTGCATGTCTCATTAGCATTTAAAATCACCACCCAGAGGTATGGTTTTTACTATTATAATGAGAAAAAGCCTACTCTAGGGTGTATTGGAGTAGTGTGGAAGAGCGTGCATGCCCAGCAGTGGGTAAGTCCCTCCTGTGGTTATCTCTGGCTAGGGCCTGATAAGCCCCTTTGAGGACCAGAGGAGCCCAACCATAAGGCCAGAAGTAGCCAGTTTCACCATTTATTTTTTTCCTGTCAGTAGGCAACATCTCCAGAACTTCTTTTCCCAGGGGATCCCTTGCCTGCTAGTTTCTGGCTTTCTACCTACTGTAACACTGTTAGCAACTTTACTATGTCTAAAACTAAATATTGATATTCCCCCCACCAAAACTGTCACTCTGGCATTCTTATCAATCTTGCCAAATGCAAATTCATTTTTCCTTGGCCTGGAGCAATAATAGGGATATATTTCTTAAGTTCTTTCTTTCAATTCCTAAATCCAACTGAACTGTAAGTCCAGTTTGCTCCACCTTCAGTATAGCAATGAATTACCTTTCACACCGTCCCATTTATAGCATGAGTCAAACCACTCTATGCTTTTGCCCACATTATTCTTCCTATTATTACTCTTCACTTTATTATTCTATTAACATTATTATATAATTATTATTATATAATTAAATATATAATATTCTATTAACATTATTAAATGATGATACTGTTTTGTCAACAACACCTAATGAATTGTTATTTTATTAAGAGTAAAACGGCAATAATAAACAGGCTGCAAGATTCTAAAAGATCTCCCTCAAGTCTATAAAATCATTTTCTACAACTCTCCCTTCTGTTTATGCATTTCTAGACACATTGGTATCATTGTAAATCTTCAAAATCACCTTGTTTAGAAGCATTCTGTTTACCATTTCTTCTAATTCGGCCCTATTTCCACAGATATGCAGATATCAACATTGTTCCTTTATTTTATGCCTTTATTTAAATATTTCCTTCTCATAAGGACTTTCTTATTTTTAAAAATTTTTAAATTTCTTTCCACCTTCCCATTCCAACTTTAATTTCCTCATTGTCCAACTACCAAATAATTTTCAGTGTATTTTGTTTATTTCTTACTGTATTCTATTTTCCTACTTTATAACATAACCTTATAAGAACAGAGATTTATATTTGTTTTGCTCACTGCTAGGTCTTTTAGCATTTAGAAGAATATATGACATCTACTGAAAACACCGTAAAATGTGTTGACTGAACTAAATTTTCTTCCAATTGTAATTTATAATAATTTCTACCAATTTAAAATGCTAATTTGACCTGTGGCCTATATGATATTTTAGTTAATCATTTTTAACTTTTTTAAAGTTACACCTAAGGGTATACTATATTTGTAAATTGGTTTTGTGTTTTTATATTATAAAATAATTTCAACAGATATAATTATATTAAAAATTAATATTTCACTTATCAATAGATCTGTTAAGAATTAACTAATATGATTGAATGTTTGTATTATCAATTTATTATATTTTTAATTTAATTTGCCCATATCTCAGAGAAGAAGTAATTGGTTACCTTTCATCAGGGTAAGTTCTGTCTTTAGGAATCTAAGAGGCAATACTAGTAACAAACTGCCTACACTAGCAAAATAATGTTACTAGTTATTTTCTTGTGTTGGATAAGACTAGTGATAATCATTTCAGGGCCAATAATACCTATTCATTTTTGACCTTTATATATTTGAAAGCCTTATTTGAAAACTCATTATAAAATGTTTTGAAACAGAGTTGTATAAAGATAGATTTAGAAGCTACTAAGAAATGAATTAGTTGTGGTAATTATGAAATAATGTCCACAGTACAAAATAAGATCAGAATCATGGCTAGCATATAGACAGCTTCATATTTTGATAAATGGTCAAAGTATCACATTCATAGTTTTTAAATTGTATTTCTCATATCATGGGGGATTTCCCTTTATATTGTATTAAATCACTCTGTAAATGGTAATGCTTCCTTGATTTAAGTTAACATTTTTAAATCTCCTTTTAACAAGTTTATTATAAATGTTATACTTGCTAATATATGTTTACTGAAGATAAGTGAAAGTTGCTACAGTTTCTGTTGGAAAACATAATGGTCAAGTTTTTTATCAAAATAGAATTTAAAAGTTGTGAACCTTTAGTGGATACTTAATATCTTGCAAAAAATTGGTCCACTTTTCTAAAATTGGTGATTTCAGTTATGTATCTTTATATTAGCTGTTTGGTTCTATAGGATGACAATGATGTATCGAAAAATAATAGGTATATGTCCTCCACTTGAGTGTGTCAGTTTACATACTTGTAAATTAGTGATAAGTGAAATCTAATAAGTCATATTTTAAGTTAGCAACTCTGTTTAAATTTTATCTTGTTACATCGGTGAACTACTTTTTGCCTCCACAAACTTGGAAATATCTGTGTAAATGATGATGAAAAGAAGAACAATGTACTTTATTAAATAGCATATTTTTTTTTCACGTTTGTGGGCTATTTGTATATCTTCTTTTGACATTTGTCTATTAATGTCCTTAGTCCGCATTTTGATGGGATTGCTTGTTTTTTCTTGCTGATTTGTTTGAGTTCCTTGTAGATTTTGAGTAGTATTCCTTTGTCAGATGCATAGTTTGTGAATATTTTATTCTGCTCTGTGGTTGTCTGTTTACTGTGCTATTTCTTTTGCTGTGAAGTAGCTTTTTAGTTTAATTAAGTTGCATCTATTTATCTTTTTTTGTGCATTTGCTCTTGGGTTCTTGGTCATAAACTCTTTGTCTAAGCCAGTATCTAGAAAGGTTTTTCCAATGTTATTTTCTAGAATTTTAATGGTTTCAGGTCTTAGATTTAAGTCTTTGATCCATCTTGAGTTGATTTTTGTATAAGGTGAGAGATGAAGACCCAGTTTTATTCTTCAACATGTGGTTTGCTAATTATTCCAGCACCATTTGTTGAGTAGGGTGTCCTTTCCCACTTCATGTTTTTGTTTGCATTGTCAGAGATCAGTTGGCTGTTAGTATCTGGCTTTATTTTTGGATTCTCTAATCTGTTCCATTGGTCTACATGCCTGTTTGTATACCAGTACCATGCTGTTTTGGTAACTATAGCCTTGTAATATAGTTTGAAATCAGGTTGTGTGATGCCTTCACATTTGCTCTTTTTGTTTAATCTTTTTGGATATGGGGGCTCATTTTTGGTTCCATACGAATTTTAGGATTGTTTTTTCTAGTTCTGTGAAGAATGATGGTATTTTGATAAGAATTGCATTGAATTTATAGATTGCTTTTGTCAGTATGATCATTTTCACAATATTGATTCTACTCAACCGTGAGCATGGGATGTGTTTCCATTTGTTTGTGTCATCTATAATTTCTTTCAGCAGTGTTTTATAGAGGTCTTTCCTTGTAGAGTTCTTTCATCTTCTTGGTTAGGTATATATCTAAGTATTTTAATTCTTTTACAGCTGTTGTAAAAGGGGTTGAATTGTTGATTTCACTTTCAGCTTGGTCATTGTTGGTGTATAGAAGTGCTACTGATTTGTGTACATTGATTTTGTGTCCTAAAACTTGCCAAATTTACTTATCAGATGTAGGAGCATTTTAGATGAGTCTTTAGGGATTTCTAGGTATACAATCATGACATAAGTAAACTGTAACAGTTTGACTTCCTCTTTACTGATATGAATGCCTTTATTTCTTTTTGTTGCCTGATTGCTCTGGCTAGGACTTCCAGTACTATGTTGAACAGAAATGGTGAAAGTAGGATCCTGGTCTTTTTCCAGTTCTCAGGGGAAATGCTATCAACTTTTCCACATTCCTTATAATGTTGACCATGAGTTTGTCTTAGATGACTTTTATTACCTTAAGGTGTATCCCTTCTATGCCAGTTTTGCTGAGGGTTTTAATCATGAAGGGATGCTTGATTTTGTCAAATGTTTTCTCTGCGTCTATTGAGATCATATGATTTTTGTTTTTAGTTCTGTTTTTTTCTGTTTGTTTGTTTGTTTGTTTGTTTTTGAGACAGAGTTTCGCTCTTGTTACCCAGGCTGGAGTGCAATGGCGCGACGTTGGCTCACTGCAACCTCTGCCTCCTGGGTTCAGGCAATTCTTCTGCCTCAGCCTCCCGAGTAGCTGGGACTACAGGCACGTGCTACCATGCCCAACTAATTTTTGTATTTTTAGTAGAGACGGGGTTTCACCATGTTGACCAGGATGGTCTCGATCTCTTGACCTCGTGATCCACCCACCTCGGCCTCCCAAACTGCTGGGATTACAGGTGTGAGCCACCACGCCTGGCCTTAGTTCTGTTTATGTGGTTATAAACAGGATAATAAGTTGAATGAATAAATTCACTAATAAACAATAATAAATCAAATAAGTAATAATAAATAGAATAAATAAATTATATTTACTGACTTGCATATGTTAAACCATCCCAGCATACCTGGTATGAAACCCACTTGTTCATGGTGGATTATCTTTTTGAGATGCTAATGGATTCAGTTAGCTAGTATTTTGTTGAGGATTTTTGCATGTATGCTCATGAGGGATATTGGCCTGTAGTTTTCTTTTTTGTTTTGTCCTTTCCTGGTTTGGGTATTAGAGTGATACTGGCTTCCAAGAATGATTTAGGGAGGATTCCCTGTTTCTCTGTCTTTTTAAATAGATTCCGTGGGATTGGTACCAGTTCTCCTTTGAATGTTTGGTAGAATTCAGCTGTGACTACATCTGGTTTGGACTTTTTTGTTGACTTTTTTTAATTACTGTCTCAGTCTCACTTCTTGGTCTGTTCAGAGTTTCTGTTTCCTCCTGGTTTAATCTAGGAGGCTTGTAAATGTTCAGGAATTTGTTCATTTCCTCTAGATTTTCTATTCTGTGGACATAAAGGTGCTCATCATGGCCTTGAATAATCTTTTCTATTTCTCTGCTATTGGCTGTAATATCTTTCATTTTGTTCCTAATTGAGCTTATTTAGATCTTTTCTTTTCAAAAACCAGATTTTTGTTTCATTTATCTTTTGTATTATTTTTGTTTCTTTGTTTATTTCCAATCCATATAGTTCTGATCTTATCTTAATTTCTTTTCTTCTGCTGGGTTTGGATTTGGTTTGTTGTTGTTTCTCCATTTCCTTGAGGGGTGAGCTCAGATTGTCTGTTTGTGTTCTTTCAGACATTTTGATGTAGGCATTTAATGCTATGAACTTTCCTCCTAGTAGCATCACTTTTGTTGTATTCCAGAGGTTTTAATAGTTTGTGTCAGTGTTATTATACAGTTGAAAGACTTTTTAAATTTCTGTCTTGATTTCATTGTTTACCCAAAAATCATTCAGGAGCATACTATTTAATTTCCATGTATTTGTATAGTTTTGAGGGTTCCTTTGGAGTTAATTTTTAATTTTATTCCACTGTGGTCTGAGAGAGCACTTGATATGATTTCAGTTTTCTTAAATTTATTAAGACGTATTTTGTGGCCCATCATATGGTCTATCTTAGAGAATGTTCCATGTGCTGATAAAAGAATGTATATTTTGCAGTTGTTGGGTAGAATGTTCTGTAGTTATCTGTTAAATTTATTTGTTCTAGTGTATAGTTTAAATCCAGTGTTTCTTTGTTACATGTCCATCTTGATGAACTGTCTAGTGCTGTCATGGAGTACTGAATCCCCCACTATTATTGTGTTGCCATCTATCTCATTTCTTAAGTTGACTAGTAATTGTTTTACAAACTTGCAATCTCCTGTGTTAGGTGCACATATATTTAAGATAGTAATATTTTTCTGTTGAACTAATCCTGTTATCATTACATAGTATCATCCATTATCTTTTTTAACTGATGTTGCTTTAAAGTATGTTTAGTGTGATATAAGAGTAGCTACTCCTGCTTGCTTTTGGTTTCCATTTGCATGGAATATCACTAATTATCAGGGAAATGCAAATCAAAACCACAATGCAGTACCACCTTAATCCTGCAAGAATAGTCATAATATAAAAATAAAAAATAGATGTTGGTGTGGTTATGGGGAAAAGGGAACACTTTTACACTGCTGGTGGTAAGCTTGTACAGCCACTATGGAAAACAGTATGGGGACTCCTTAAAGAACTAACAGTAGAACTACCATTTGATCTAGTAATCTCACTACTGGGTATCTGCTCAGGGGAAAATAAGTCATTATATGAAAAAAAACACTTGCATGTGCATGTGTATAACTGTACAATTTAAAACTGCAAAAATATGGACCCAGCCCAAATGTCCATCTACCAACAAGTGGATATATATACAATATGTATACACACATGCACACACACACGCACACACACATAATTTTCCTTATCCACTCAGTGCATTTTTGTGTATATATATATGTATACATATACATTGTGTATAGCATATATATATATATATATATATATATATATATGTGCGTGTGTGTGTGTGTATGTGTATAGACATAAGCACCATGGAATACTACTCAGCCATAAACAGGATTGAAATGATAGCATTTACAGCGACCTGAATGGACTTGGAGACCATTATTCTAAGTTAAGTAACTCAGGAATGGAAAACGAAACATTGCAAGTTCTCACTTATAAAATGGGAGCTAAGCTATGAGGACACAAAGGCATAAGAATTACATAATTGACTGGGGACTCAAGAAGAAAGGATGGGAGGGCGTGAGGGATAAAAGACTATACATTGAGTACAGTGTACACTGCTCAGGTGATGGGTGCACCAAAATCTCAGAAATCACCCCTAAAAAACTTGTCCATGTAACCAAACACCACTTGTTACCCAAAAGCTATTGAAATAGCATATATATATATATATATATATTAAATTACTGGATTATTAAAAGTATTTTATACCTAATAAGTTAGTATAATGTTTCTTATTTGAAGAGAGGCAAACATTTCACACTACTATGGCTAGTAAAATGTATGACTAGTTAGCCAGTATACTTACTTTCTTTACTTAAAGTAATAAAATTACTTTCCTTACTTATAGCAAATAAAATATTCTTTAAATAAAATATTTTTTTAAATAAAATATTTTTTAAATAAAATATTTTTAAAAATTTTAATGCATACATTAATACAGCAATGTGAAATAAGTAGCAAGTTAGTTGGGAAAATATATCTTTTAAGTCATTTTTAAGACAATATAGATTAAACTTTAAAAAATGAAAAATACATCACTATATTCTATATTAAATTATAGGAATAATACCAACTGTTGTTTTTTTGTGTTTGGTTTTTGTTTGTTTTATTTCACTGTATAGAAATTAACAAAGCGGAAATGCAGTGGAAAGTAAAATTGTAAATGCAAAGGGAAGCGTTTTTAAACATTGCATTGGGAGTAACAATAAAACAAATGATTTCTGATTGTAAGATATGTTCTAATATTCTCACCTTAGGAGTTAGTCTATTGCTGACAAAAAGGCAGTGCTGGTGTATAATATCCTGATAATTATCATAACAGAGAAGGCATTTGGAGTAGGCAATTTGTATTAGTCAGGGTTCTCTAGAGGGACAGAACTATTAGGATGTATATATAAAGGGGAGTTTATTAAGTGTTAACCTATGCGATCACAAGGTGCCTGAGCAGCAAGGAGAGATAGCCCAAGTCCCAAACTGAAGAACTTGGAGTCTGATGTTCACGGGCAGGAAGCATCCAGCATGGTAGAAAGATGTAGTCTGGGAGGCTAGGTCAGTCTGTCTTTACACATTTTTCTGCCTGCTTATATTCTAGCTGGGCTGGCAGCTGATTAGATTGTGCCCACTCAGATTGAGGGTGGGTCTGTCTTTCCCAGCCCACTGACTCAAATGTTAATCTCCTTTGGCAGTGCCCTCACAGACACACCCAGGTTCAATACTTTGTATTCTTCAATCCAATCAAATTGACTCTCAGTATTAATCATCAGACAATTGTACCAGATAATTTACAGAATTGGGAAATGATTATAATTTGTTAGTAATCTATACAAAACTGTCCAGGAAATAATAGAAACAAAACATCACCAGAGAATAAATGTGGCCACAACTTTGTACTTTAAAAAGTGAACCTGATATAGAGACACTGTATGTTTCTGGAATAACTGATTGAAGAAAATGATTTCATATGGATCAGTATCATTCAGAAAAAACAAGACCCAGAATAACATAACTAAAGCAAGTTATTTTGATTTAAAATATATTTTTATTTATTCATATTATATACTTATAAAAGCATTAAAAAAATCAGGTGAAAGTAGTTTCTACTTCAGCATTATAGTAATTTCAACTTTTTAATAGTACAATTACACTTCAAACTGTTCTTTTCCTATTCAGAACATGAGAATGAGTTTCATTTAAAATTTGCTTTATGATAATAAGTAGCAATAGTTACCAATGCAAAGGTATTAAATATTTGTCATCTATTCACAAAAATATTAGGCATTATAAGAGGTGCAAAACCTCTTAAATCAATTTTCTGATTTTTGCAAGCTAAAAATCATTTTGGAGGCGTCCTCGATAATAAATTAGGGAATCAACAGGCTTATAAAGAGATAGATTTCTGGACAATGTTTTTGGTAATGCATTTATATGTAGTCCCCCTGACCCCCCAGGAAGGTAAAGTATGACTGACAGCTACTGCATTATAATAAATCATTGAAACACATTGATTGTGATTCTAATGTAATATATACAAAATTGACTGTAGTAAAACATTACCCATTGGCCATTATGTTAGACTAAAGAAATCAGTAAAAACATAATGTTCAGAAGAAACTGATATTTCTTCTGTTAATACATTTTAAATAAAAAATCAAAAGGAGGACACAGGATTAAGCACCTTTCTCTTCTATGACTGCATATATGTTACAAATTTAGAAAATAACGAGTAAAAATTTGCTTTTGATCTGATACTTAGAAAAAGTATTTCATATATTACCATCGTGGTTTTTTTTTTTTTTTTTTTTTTTTTTTTTGAGACGGAGTTTCGCTCTTGTTACCCAGGCTGGAGTGCAATGGCGCGATCTCGGCTCACTGCAGCCTCCGCCTCCTGGGTTCAAGCAATTCTCCTGCCTCAGCCTCCCGAGTAGCTGGGACTACAGGCACGTGCCACCATGCCCAGCTAATTTTTGTATTTTTAGTAGAGACGGGGTTTCACCATGTTGACCAGGATGGTCTCG